>CM031243.1:486957184-487211310 GCA_018340775.1 Taxus wallichiana var. yunnanensis
CGGCCTCATATTATACAGGGAATAACCATCTCCGTAGAAGGACACTCGTAGATAGTGGGGAAATAGCCTGACAATGCTCTGCAATGAGAAAAGGGTCGAGGATCTCCTAAATGGTGAGATTGTGTCCTTCATAATGAAACTTTAAACACTAATGGTATGTAGAAGGTACGACTTGCATGGCATGAATCCATGGGCGGCCGAGCAAGATGTTGTAAGGTAGCTCCAAGTCAGGACTTGGAACTTTGTATCTTGATTTAGAGGACCTACTTCCGAGTGTCAAAGTTATCATACTGTTGATTTTCATTCCTCATTATCATATGCCTTGATGGTGATGACCTTTGTTTCTAAATCAGGTTTGGTGCATCTAGGTGATACGCACTAGTTTAAGAGTGTAAATATTAAGACTTGATCTTCCATCCAAAAGCACTCACTTAACTTTCTTACGTTTTATGATGACTTCAATGTGTAAAGGAAGGTTGTGAGAATGATTTTCTCTAAGGCTTCTATAGGCTGAAAGTTGTGTTCGATGGAATGATTTGCGCTACCATAGCTTGTAAGTGTGTTGGGTCAACATCAAAGACACTCTTGAACCTTGCAAGGTTTTAGACAAGATGTCCTTATGAACATTAGAGATCTTCAGAAGGTCTAGGATTGAAATCTTAGCCGTCATCTTCTCTAATTGATCTACGACATCATAATGACTCTCTTGAATAGGAAGGGGAGAAGGCTCTAGATAACAATATGAGCTTGTTGTGTTGCCAAGAAACACTCTCTTTCCCCGATCTTAATTGTGTTGAAATGTTCAACCAGTGAATCTACACAACCTATCAAAGCATCAAAATGGTCTCTATTTGACGCATAATTGGTATTTGTTTTTTGGGATAACTTTCCCTGATCCGGATTTTCCTTCCCCTTATTACTGTGCTTAAGGAAAGGTTATTTAAAGATCCCAGTTCTTCATTTGGGGATTTGGTAGAGGTGGTAACACCTGTTTCTATATCACCACTATCAATTAGGTCTTGAATGTAATGCTTTAATCTTAAGCACTTATTAGTTTTGTGACCCTTAACACTATGAAATCCACAAAATTTACTCTCCCTAAACCATGATGATTTAGGTGCATCATATCCATAGGGTTTTGCTTCAAATCTTGGACAATATTTACAGCCTCTAACTGTTTAGGATTGATGATATCAATCGTAAAGAGGGTGAATGTATGAAGTTTATAATCCGTGGGTGGAGCTCCCTTTGCAAGCTTCAAAGGTGCATGGTTATGAATGGCTTGTACTCTTTTTGTCTACTATTCCATCACTAACAACATTTTTGTGCTTATTAGTAACAAACTTGGGTTTGTTTTTAGTTTTGGTATCATTATGATCTCGTGAAAAGGGATTTAAGGTCCCTCTATTTAAACAAGTGTTTTCAAATTCGTCCCTTTTCAATGACCTCCTCGAATGTGTTACAAAATGCATTTGTAAGTGGAATGTGATGTTTGGGTGAAGGTTGGGAACAAATATGGTTATTAAGTGCTTTTCGTATGGAGCAAGGAAAACAGCTACCTAACCCTCTCCACCGTTTATGCAACACAACAAAGTTTTCATTATTTATTTGTTTAGCATGCGAGATCTAACATGGAAACATTGTTCTCTATATTGAAAGAGAAGTGTCATACGAAACTTTCCTCTAGTTCTGGCCATGTTGTTATGGATCCCTTAGGGATGTGTACAAACCATTCTAGGGTCGTTGCTCCTAAAATTCTTGGGAACAAATGGATAAGGTAATTGTTGTTATATGCGACCTCTTGGCAGGCCATGAAAAAGTCTTTGATGTGATCTCTGGGTTTCCTTTTCCTTTAAAAATCAAAATGTCTTGGGAAAAACACCTATAACATGGATTTGTCGAATGGGTAAGGACATAACTCATCAAACTAGTACTTCTTGTTATTGTTATCAGATTTGCCCTCTTGTCATTCTTGAAGGGAATTCTTCATGGTAGACCATTCTTGGCTGAAGAGTTGGTCTTGTGTAGGTGGTGGTGTAGGTTTATACAAATAATTAAATCTAGGTGTATTTCCCACTTTTTGTTTGGGTATAAATCTTCGTGAGATTCCTTGTGTGCCTCTTTATGAGGGGTGTTAGTGCTAACGTCATGATAAGGAGTTTTTGATTTAGCTTGTTTCATGGGTTTCACCATTGAACCGGAGGAAATTTCTAGATGTTTGGAGTTCCCTATATATCCCTAGACCACAACATAGTGGTAGAGAATTCTGTGAGCTTTCTATCGCACTCAGAGCGTGAAACACGGACTCCTTATGCTCAAGTTATGGCTGGTCAAAGTTTGGTCAAACTATAGGACCAATAGAGACAATTGACTAACGTGGAAGTGACATGTGGTGGAAGCGGAGCGAGAGAAACAAGGGAGAAAAAATATAGTTTTGCAACGCTAGCCAATCGAGAAAAAATTGGTGGACCCCAATTTTTACGGCGAGGCCCTCACCGGAGTTTGACACACTCTTTTCACGGAGAGAGGTGTCTTTGCCGCCGAATTGATATTTTGCCACATGGTGGGGCCTCAGTCACCACGTGGCTCGCCACCATAATGATTAGGAAATTATACCGAGCCAACTTGGTTTGCTACTAGCCATCTCGGGTGAGTTCAACATAGTTTGGTGAGCTATCTATTTGACTCGAGTGATTGGCCGAGTTCATAGCATTATGGTATGGCGAATTTATTAAATTGGATGAGTTCAACATACATTGGCAAGTGTATATGGTTTGATCCACTATGTCCACTGTTTATTCCTTTCCAACAACTCGGATGACAAGAGAATCAACTTGGTGGGATTTTCAATATTCCAACCGCCCACGTATAACCCTTCGCCAATGGGTTAATAATACCACTACGAGCCCTTTACATTCCATCTCGACATGGCCCAAGCCAATTCGGGCAAGATACACATTTGATGATGGGAAAGGGAGATAAATGTGGCCCAAGACATGTGTTTCATATGATGTTCGAGCCTTTAAAAGGCTTTATAGCTCTCATTACCTACGTATGTGGGATATTAAATCACCGCCCCCATTTTATATACACACGAGTTGGCCTAAGTACACCCGAGTTGGCCTAATGTACACTTGAGTTGGCCTAATGGTGAAGAACACGTGCTCTTGAAATAGAGGTCACAAGTTCAAATCCTGCAGGGGTAGGGTATGAACGCCTCATTTGTAGAAAGTTAGTTGCCTCCCGCACGTGAGTACGAGGTAGTCCTATATGTTATAAGCCGCTTGTAGACCCAAAAATAGGCCACCCGCATCATGGACTGTAAAAATCTATTATTATTATTATTATTATTATTATTATATGGGCATTCCACGTGGAAAGCAAAATGGTTGGGCCATATTAAAGGCCAAGGAATATTTTTATTCCCACCGTCAAAATAAGGAGGCTCACATGGCATATGGAGGGCAACATATTCAAAATGCAAGGCCGTTACACCAAACATGCAAAGCCACGTGGAGTATATGGCCCCATGATTAAAGGTGGAACATTCAAAAATATTAACGGGTAAGAAGGTTAATAATGCCCACACCACATTTAAATGGAGGAGCTCACATGGAGTAAGGTAATAAAGTTATTACCTAATAAAATGCAATGTGGCCGTTATAAAAAAATAAATATAGTTTAAGCTTGTTTTGGCCATCGTAAACGTGGGAAGTATTTTATTATTCTAAGGGTTGAAATAATATTACTTAGGGCTATTTTGTAAAATGTATTGTCACATGGCTCTAACCCCAAATGTAACGCCTTAGCTAAAAATAGCCCTCTTCATTATAATAAAAATGGTGAATTATCCTATATAAATGCTTGTAAGGGTCATTGTAAACAAGTGAAGTTGAAAGTCCAGTCCTCGAGCATAGTCTCCTCTTGTAAGGCCATAGGCCATAAGGAGTGCTTCACTAGTTTCTCTAAGTTTGTGTAAGGCCATAGGCCATAGAAGGGAAACTTCATATATCACTTTAAAGGAGTTAGGCTCAAAATTAGCCTTAGATGTAAAAAGGGAAAATGCTCCAAATTTCCCTATGCTCCTAGTGATATATTTATCTTCCCATTTTGGAGGTATATGGACATCTGTTTCAATGTATAGAAGTCACATCGAGTTGGCATCAATCTGAGTCATCATCGAGCGTGCCTCTCATCCGTGGAAGATTATCGAAGACATATATTTCATGATACCATCATCACCGAGCTTATACTTCTTGCGAGACGGAGCAACATGTGTTCATATTTCCAATTCTCTCTGGATTGTGATCACTTGTATTTATCTAGTTCAAATTCATATGTAATCAGTTGGGTATGTGATCATAAAGGGAAAAATTCCCTATACCACTTTCATTTGGGTATCAGATAGACATGTTCATTGGTATCGCATATTGATTCATTGCTTCATTGTACTAGTTTGCATTTAGAAGTGTAATGAATCGGTTCATATGAACCCAGAGACGTAGGCAATGACCGAACTCCGTTATCAATCTTCTTTGCAATGTGTGTGTGTTCTCTATTTACATTGCATTGTTATTTGAAGTTGATAGCATATGTGGAGTTTAAAATATTGCAGTGCCTATAAGGGTCTATGGGTAAGTTAAAATTTTTACCCCTGTTTATCGGATACGTTTGGTATTAGAGTAGGCATCCGAGGCCATCGATCATGTTGGTATCGGGAGCGAGGGGATCCGAGACCATCGGATGAAGTTGGTATCGTAGAAGGCATATGAGATCACCAACTCATGTTAGTATTAGAGTTGGTTGATCTTGCCAATAAATGTGTTATTCTCGAGCAAGGTGATTAGAACATGCTTGATTTGGCGGCAAATGAAGTTTCTTCACTTGTGCATTTGGAGTCTAGATCTGTGGGATAGACTGAGGGACATGTTCATCATACTCAGTATTTTTCTCGCATTTATATTTGGATTTCTCCATATATCTCCTAATAAGATTTTGAGTGCCTATTACAGCTTGGTTACTCATATTTATAAGCTTGGAGATATGTCTACCATTTGTGTAGACAATGAGCTCATTCTATGAAGAGGTCATCACAACCGTGCAAATGAATGGTACTTGATCACCGTTGACATCGACATCAGGTCGGATAGTCACTCTGCGTAGAGGCTCATGGCCGTGTAACATAGTGGTACCCGATAGTGGTTGTCAACATGAGGCTTCATACCTTGTAGAGAGGCAATAGTCATGCAAATGGGTTGAAGTCATCATTATTGAGCTCATGGGAGATTAGCTCATATCATCACTCTGCATAGAGGCATCATGGTCATGCAACAAAGTGGCAGTTGATCAGCTTCCCCGCATCAACTTAGATATGCATTTTTGTAGAGGTTGAGACCGTGCAATAGAATGGTAGCTGATCATCATGGAATTGGCATCGGGTCGGATCTTCATTCTGTGTAGAGGCTTATTATGGCCATGCAACAGGATGGTACCTGATATTCATCATCACCGTGAGGCTTCACACCGTGTAGAGGCGGCAAGATCTATGCAACGGGTAGAGTCATCATTGTTGAGCTATTAGTATTAGATCTTATATTCATTCTCTGAAGAGGCATAGTCTATGCAACAAAATGGTAGTTGATCAATGACTGACATCTAACACTGGGTTAGAATGTTACTTTGTGTAGAGGATACTTGTGGCCGTGCAACGTGAGAGAGTACTGTTTTTCATCGTTAGTGGAGGACTTGTGACGATAGAGGTGAAAGCCGTGCAATGGAGTAAATTCACCACTAGACACTTATCAGTACCGTGTAGAGGCCAAGGCCATGCAATGGGGTGAAAGAGTGTGTCTTCTTTAGTTGGCACAAAAGGTAGTGTCTCGTGGCAACAAAATGAAGCTTACTGGAGAGGTATCAACATAGTGGCACAAATGCCACATGTCTCAGGGATCAAACCATCAATTGTTTGATTTTGGAGTAGCATATCTCTTCTCGGCAAACACCAAGTTTAGGTTCACAAGATTTTTATGGACAAAAATCCTTCTCACTGGGGAGGTGTGATCCAGGAGGAAGTTTTTAGATGTCGGGAGTTCCATATATCTCCTTAGACAATGATAGAGTGGTAGATAATTTTGTGAGATTTCTATTGGTACCCGAACGCGAAAAACGGACTCAGTATACTCAAGTTATGGCTACCAAATTTTGGTCAAACTACAGGACCAACAGAGGCAATTGACCAATTTGGCGCGACACATGGCGGAAGCGGAGCGAGAGCACGAGAGAGAAAAAAAATATAGTTTTGTGATGTTGGTCTTTAAGGGTCGAGGAAACATTTGTGGACATCCCGCTTTTGATTGGTCTGGGGCCCTCGGCTAGGTTCTACACACTCTTTTTACGAAGGGGTGCGCCACCGCATTGATATTTCGCCACGTGGTAGGGCCTCGGGTCACTACGTGGCCTATCACCACGATGATTGGCCGCTTATACTTGGCCAAAATAGTTTGCTACTAGCTAGCTTGGGTGAGTTCAACATATCTCGGGTGAGCTATCTATTCGACTCGACGAGTATATCTACATTGGACAAGTTCATAGCATTATGGTATGTCGAGTTTATTAAATTGGGTGAGTTCAACATACATTGGCGAGTGTATATGGTTCGATCCACTATGTCCACCATTTATTCCTTTCAAACAACTCGGCACGACAGGGAATCAATTCGGTGGGCTTTTCAATATTCCAACCGCCCACGTATAACCCCACCGATTGGTTAATAATACCACCGCCAACCCTCTACATTCCAGCTGGAAGTGGCCCGAGCCAATTCGAGCGGTATATACATTCAACGGCGGGCAAGGGAGATAAACGTGGCCCAAGCCACGTGTTTCACGGTGGTTCGATCCTTTAAAAAGGCTTTATAGCTCGCATTACCCACGTATGTGGAATTCCACGAGGAAAGAAAATGGTCGGGCCATATTAAAGTCCAAAGGAAGATGTTTATTCTCACCGCCAAAATAAGGAGGCTCACGTGGCATATGGAGGGTGATAAATTCAAAATGCAAGGCGGTTACACCCAACATGTAAAGCCACGTGGAGTATATGGCCCCATGGTTAAAGGTGGGCCGGTAAAAATATTAATGGATAAGAAGGTTAATAATTCCCACACCACATTTAAATGGAGGATCTCACGTGGAGTAAGGTAATAAATTTATTACCTAATAAAGTGCAATGCGGTAGTTATAAATAAATAAATATAGTTTAAGCTTGTTTTGGCCATGGTAACCGTGGGAAATATTTTATTATTGTAATGGTTGAAATAATATTACTTATTTTAATTTTAATTTTAATTTAATTTAAAAATTAATGTCCAGAAGTAACCAAAAAGGTTAAAGGGACTACAAGAGGAGCAAAGAGAACAAGACAATGCATGAAGGAAAAAAATAAATACAAAACAAAATACAAGAAGCAACAGGAAAGACACGGGATGCAACAAGTCTATGTGCCAAGCTTAGGAGGTTCTACGCCTGGTAGATCGTGATCAAGTTGTGTAAAGTCATGTGCCCATTTATGCCACCGATATTGTGTAGAAGGTCAAGGAATGCACCAATATTTTGGAACCCAAGGCCGCCATGATGATGTTTGAGGAGGCCATATCTATGTTGGGTCATCTCCCGATAAATAAAGTTACACACCTCTGGGTCTTCATAATGAATAAGGGCACGTAATGAGCCTTGGGTTTCTCGAAAGAGACAATAGTACCCGCCACGGATTTCATAATGGTACACAACGAAATATAAAGTTCTCCTCGATTCGGGTTCATTGTTGCAAAGTGTGCAAGTGTGTTGGTCCCTAGGAATGTAGTGCTCTGTCTCCATGCGAAGCTGATGAGAGCAAACTCGTAGTTGACCCAAGGGGAATCTCAAACCCAGTGGGAACTTGATGTATTTGGGGGGAATGACACGTCCATCTTCAATTTGGAGATAATGCTCCAAATAGTGGTGCATTTTTGTCAGCAATGGTTCTAATGGTTCAATCCACGTTGATTTAATGTAAGCTTTGTAGATCTCCTCTCTAATTCCTCTATGAATTTCCCTTCTAGGCATGTGGGGAGAATTAATAGAGAATGTGAGAGGAGGAAGGCGATTAATATCCAATCCGATGCTTTGGAGGAAAGTTGTACAATGTGCATACCAAGTGGTTTGGATCCCCAATTCACATAGCCTCATGGATGATTGGAGAGCCTTGAAGGGGTATCTATTCGCCCAATTGGTGTATCTGCCATACATCTTAGTCTATGGAGTAGCATCACAAGATGGAACATAGTTGAGATTCAGAGAGGGTGTGTGCCAAACTTAGCCAAGATGATTGCATGTGGAACAGTTTTTTTCCCGAGGGTCCTGGATAGCATGGAGACGAGTACTCTATCAACACGAGCCCAACTACTGTGCCGAAGATCAGGGCCCCAAATCTCACAACCATACAACACTTTTGGTGTCACTAGAGTTTGGAAAATATGCAATTTTGCGTTGGCATCTTGAAATCAAGCTATAAACATTGTCTCTCAAGTGTAATGAGGGTTATAACCTTTACATAATATCTCTTCTCATACATGAAGCATGTTCAAAGGAGGACCCGTGAAAGTCACTCCAAGATAGGTGTAAGAGGAGACCACTTCCACCAAGTGTCCTTTGTACATGAGGTTAGTTGCATGGGCAATCCTCTTGGTCAGTATTAAATACCATGACCTTAGTTTTCTTTAAGTTCACTTGTAAGCCATGAGTATCACAAAAATAACTTAAGATGTCAAGGTGTTGTTGTAGGTCTCACATTATGATGTGACATGAGAATGATATCATCCACAAATAATAAAATAGAAATGATGATATCATATAGAGAACAACCATCGTCTCTAAGACCGGAATTTGCAATGATGTGCTCTAGTTCGTCAATGTAGAGACCAAATAGAGTAGGAGAAAGTGGGCAACCTTGTTTAACACCAATGGTGCTATTGATATCACCTGTATAACTAGTAGGAGTTCGGACTTGGCCAACCACCTTTTCATAGAGTGTCATCACAAGAAGAACCAAATGCTCTGGAATTTGGAGGTCACGAAGCCGTTGGATTAGAAGGTGTCTAGGTACGGTATCAAATGCCTTTTGAAAGTCAACAAAACAGCAATAAACCTTACGCTTTCTGGCCCTTGCTTCTTCAATTATGGCTCTAAGAGTTAAGACATGGTCTATTGTTTGGTGATCCCGTCTGAACCCTGCTTGTCCTTTCACACGGAGTTTCTTGGATTCAACAAATCTGGAAATCAAATCATCTAGCATTGTAGCAAATAACTTGCTCAAAGTATGCCCAATCATGATGGTTCTATAATTATTTGGCTCCTGTTGATTCCCTTATTTGTAGAAAAAGTAAGATTCTATTACCAAAACAATGTCACCCCAATGCTAATAATGCAACGTCAACACTCTCAAAATCTTTAAGACAAATTTGGAATAAAAACTAAGCCTAACTATGCTTACGGAATTATCGCCCCGTGCGGAAAGGCAAGCAGAACACTACAATATGGAGACTTAAACCAAGTTCCAAAAAGGAAACAATGTGTAAGTATCCTAATTGTAAAGCTAAAATGTGGGTAGTGTAACAACTCTAAGGAAGAAAATGATAAGACCACCTAACTAGAATGATAATAAGTCTCAATATGGGTATGAGACAAGGGG
The DNA here is from genome assembly GCA_018340775.1 of Taxus wallichiana var. yunnanensis. Taxonomy (NCBI): domain Eukaryota; kingdom Viridiplantae; phylum Streptophyta; class Pinopsida; order Cupressales; family Taxaceae; genus Taxus; species Taxus wallichiana. The sequence goes on from CM031243.1 coordinate 486,966,908, forward strand.
CCTACTAGACATGATCACGTACCATTCACACTTTCAACACTTGCATTCCGGCATTGCAACCTAGTCATGCAAGTAGACTACAAAAGTGGTGGACACGTTATTCCCAATAGTATCCATATATGTCATTTCACTCTTTTGTCCCAAAATGGGCAACAAGAGAACAAAGGTGTAGACCAAATGAGGGTGAAACAAACTAAGTATACTTTGCCAAAGTTTCGCCTTGCCTTAAGGCAAATGAAAAACTAGAGAAAAGTAACACGTTGTAAGTTTCGTGATGAAATGTCACGTGGCCCAAACTTTAAAAGATTCTTTCACTTGTTCGAATAACAAGAGTTAGAATCTAGTAAAGTAGAAACTTTGTGAGAGCTCTCAAGTATACTATCTAAGACTAAATTGGCTCCAAGTTGGCAAGCTTCCTAATGGTTCTCTCACCTAGGTTGTGGGTAAGATATCTAAGAGCAAGCACGATTTACCCAAAAAGTCACACCGACTAGTTTGGGAGTATCTCGGCTTTACTTTACCCCCCTTCATTATAATGAGCACCGAGTGTGTTTAGTCATAATTTCACTAGGGTTGCAATACATATATCATTGATTCTAACATTTAAAGGAATACTAGTCAAGTGGGTATTTGGAGCACTTACCCATTTCATTCACAAAGTTCTGTCGTACGCACCCAAAATCGTAAGGTACTTGTCTTCACTGAACAACGTAATAAATGCCCCAATGATGATACAGTCTCTTCGCAAGGTGTTCGGGATCCATAAAAGCTCTCCTAATATGCGTTAATATCCCGCATACCCCGCCTAGTCCCCGCGTGTTTGGTTTCCCCCTTTTCCCCTCTTTTCTTGGCCTTTTGCTCTTCAAAGATGAAACCGCTGCCCCGAACAGGCGGTGGTCTCGTAACCGCCGCCCGAGCAGTGTGGCAGATCCTTATGCGTTTTAACGCTCTTTTGGCGTAACTCACGTGAAATATCACGTTTCACCAGCTTTTCTTGCCGACTTGAGCATGCATTTATGTTTTTGGTCCCCCGGAATAGTGTTTTTCCTTTGTTTATTGTTTAGGAGTTCGGTTTGATTTTGATTTTGGGTGATTGAATTCCTATAAATGCATGGCTTGACTCAAACAAATGGTCTCACTAATTTATCTCTCATTTTCCTCACTTCATCTCTATTAGTTTGCTTTGATTCCATAGTTTAGTCCTTTACATGCTTAGTTTGCATTGACTAGGGCTTGGGTAAGCCACATATCCAACTTGTGCAAACAAGTGTTGCTGCTTTTATCTAATCCATTAGAGTAGAATAGCTTAGGAAGCCATTAAAGTTGCGGAGTTTTCTCTTCATACAGGATAGTTTCGGAGTTCTGGACACATTTTGTTGCACGATTCGCGGTGAGATCCCGCTAGGAATTGCATAAGCCAAGCTCGTACTCTTGCGCCATCCCTCTCCTATCCACGTTCTATTATGTCCGCATTCCGAAGGTTATCCCTTGTTCCAACACCTATTCTGTTGATGCAAGCATTCCACGCTTTTACGGATCTACGTGAACACAAAGAACGAAGAGATCATCTTAGCTTGAGGGACAAGATCACATACACCATCGGATTTGCCAGCAATTACTCATGGAATCCAGGTTTTAACTTTCAAAGTTCTAGTTATAATAATATCAAATAGAGTAGATAATTGCTTCATTTCATAGTGAATTTTATTCTCGATATTGCAGTGGAAGTCATGTGAGGATCGATAGTTTCTGAGAAACTATGATTCACTCCTCACTTCTGAGGTAGGATCAAGAATCTTGCAGATAGATTAGACGAGCTATTTAGAATAATTCTACAAATCGCACAGGCAAATAACTATACTCGGTTATCTTGTCTGTTTTAAAATATTGTTTATTATTCCTAGATACGTTTAAAATAGTTTGCTTTCCTTAAAATTGTTAAAAGATTTCTTAGAAGAGTAAAAGTTATATATATGTTAGATTTATTTCACGTAGTTAGAATTTGCTCCATTACAGTTAGATTTATATTTTATGACAATCACGGACCTCAGGAGCCCAGGGAATATATATTTGAGCCAATCGTGCCTCAACCAAATCTCGCAATAGTAATAACCGATATTGACCAAAATCTCTGAATACAAGTGTTCCGAACAACCACAAATTTACAACTGATCAGTTCTCAGTTGAGGGGATTAAACATAGAAGACGACCAAGCACACACGTTTTGGTCAAGTCAGCCAAACTACAGACTACCCTAGAAAAACATCCACATGACTGTAGAAGGATTTGAAAGAGAACAAACATTCGGGTGTGATCCTTTAATTCCACAACCAGACGCAGGAGACACCCTCACAGACATAGATACCAGCTTAAGAATCCAAAGTGTCATGCGAGAACGCCCAGTAAGGTATTCTGAGAAAATCGCACAACTATTGGTTCTAAACGTAGGTTTCGAGAAAGCGTATGATTATTGGATACTCGGGATCAAGACTTGATTCTACGTATGGCCATAGCCGCCCACAACAAACACGAACCTACGGTTGTGACCCACAAATCCCACGGCCTAACGAATCCATCGTAGAATTAGATATGTAGACAGCGGCCTACGCACACCGGTATTCCAGTTACTCCACTTCCACCTATTATCATCGAACAATTATCCCTACTGGATATAACAAACAACAAAGCTAGAGAATTCGGACTAGGCCAAAGAATCGTCCATAGAGTTGACTATATTTACTATCCACCATATGACCTTATCCGGGGACGTACACGAAACTATCCCAGTCATTTTCCACGTATTCCACAACCCATAGATCGAATCACGCCGAGCTCGATATTGATTGAGCCTTGAGCACCATCCTGCGATCGATCTATCACACCACCCAAGTTAGAAGGGATTTCTTTGCCTTGGATTCACAAATTCCATTAATGCGTGTCGAAGACATTAGACTCCCTAACTAGTTTGTCTCGTATCCCACACATATTCCATCCCCACCGGTTGTTCTCGGCACGACCTCGAGAGGTCGGGTACGCGGAAGAATTACTTGGTAGATTCCCACACTCGCTTGTTGCTTTTCCAGCACAGCCTCCCTCTTGTGTGAACTACTTTGGGGTTCCTAGAACCACCCCTCTTTTGAGCTTAAGGCTTATGCCAAAGAGGTTATGTTCTAGTTGAATGGACGAGCTTTAGCTCTTAACCAACCTGCAAATCAAGTGTGATGTATAATGGTGTATTTTTTAATCTTTTGGATTAAGTAATGTGGTTTTATCCACCTTTGGAAACCTACAAGCACACGTGAAAGTTATATTTTGGTTTGAATGGAGTTCTTTGACTAGCGTTAGGTCCTTCACACAAATGATTAGTAGTCCAAAAATATCCACAATATCATGAAAGAGGATTAAGTGTTGTTTTTGGTTCCCAAGATCACACTAGGTGCAAGGGAAGAGCATACACAAAAAGTAACCCTACTAGATAGAAATGAAAAACTTGTAAACCAATTAACTACTATAAAACTTTGTAAAACAAGGTTCATTCCCCAATTAATTCAAATTATTTTTAATGAAAAGAATAAACTTGTTTTTGGTTCCCAAGATCACACAAGGTGCAAGGAAGAGTGTATGCGAGAATTAATTAGCTATGTAAGTATAATTGAAACTAACACCTAGTAACTTCAATACAATGCTAAACTAAACCTATGCATCATCATGCTAAGAGCTTAAGCAAAGCTAACTTATCAACATTTCTACATTAAACATGAAATGAATACTTCAAGCTAAACATGCTAAACAAATTAACTTCTATCTCTTATTAGAATGCTAAATGAAATGAGATGAACCTATGTAGATCTCTAGCAATCAAAGAGTTGATTATATGCTTGAAATCCCAAGGTTTTCAAGAATGGAGTCTTGTCAATCCATGGCTACAAGACCATTTGACATATCTCCATATGACTTCAAAACTTGGGAGGATGAATGGCAAGAAATGAAGAAAGCTAGCTCTTCTAATGGAAGAATGCTCCAAGATGATAAATGGCTATAGTGTATGCTCTATGCTCATTTTAGTGTATCAAGGTGTAAGTAGAAAGGTAGGAGGAGGGATCTTTATATAGCCCAATGGATAAAAGAATCTCTACATCCCTTTACATGTGGGACAATAGAGATGTTGGGTTAGTTGTGGATAAGGGAGGTTTAGAAAGGGTTGAGTCAACCTTAAGAGAGTTTAGTTTGTCCTCTAGTGACTCATGGGGTTTGAGGGAGTTTATTAATTAACCAAAGTGATTAATTAATAGGTGTGCAAGCTTATAGAAGATTTTTAGAGGAATAATTAGCATGATTTAGACTATGGGAGGAATTTAATCAAATAAATGATTTATTGATTTAATGAAAGGGGAAGCTAATTAATTAATAATAATTAATTAGTCTAGATATAAGGAAGGATTAATTAACATAAGTTTGTTAATCGGTTTATTATCTGGATAGAAGGGTTAATTAACTAGCTTAATGTAGCTAATTAACGGTGATAGAAGGGAACATGTGCGATATTGATGATATGTCGTCAATTTGCGGGAAATGGATAATTAGCGCAAATTTAAGTATTTAAATTGCTCGTGTCAAATTATAGGTGTCTACATTTTCCCCTCTTTGGGATGGCGTAAATGACGTCACTTAAAAGATAGTACATAGATGAGATTTTGAAGGGGTAGAAGAAAAATCAAGAATAGTGTTGATAGGAGAATGAAGTAGAAGATGAATGAAGATGGAAAGAAAAGAGCAAGATTTCATCTAGTGTATTGAAACAACTTTAGTGTCATCATATTGCCAAATATCTATGTCATCGGTCCTTATTAAAAATATAAGCATACAAAAATAGTAGAATGACATGAAAAGCCATACTACAAAAATTGTCCATTGCTTTGAAAACACCAACTCAAAGAAACATACCAAAAGCAATGCAATATGAGAAGGAAAAAACTCATTAAACATGGAAAACCAAGATAAGCACACATATTCCAACCAACAATAGTCAAGATGGTCTGTATAAATGTTTTGTTACTGTCAAGAACCCCAAATGTTCGTGATTGATGTCAAGGCTTAAAATGATTCCCCAAGCAAGGATACATGCATGGGAAGATGATGAAGCACATTGGGTCCAAGGAAAAGCGTTGTGCGCAATGAAACAACACTAGGAAACTAGATGTTCCCGAGAGCACGATTTAAGCAAGAAAGTTAGCTTTGTAAATAGTTGTGAATCGATGATCCATGAAGTCGTTTGATATGTACAAACGTGAAGTTTTCCAAAGATATGGTAAGAATACCATGCGCAAGACATGAGTTTCAAATCCGCTATGAGTTGATTTACCTATTTTTGTAGGTTTTAAAATTTTTTAGGAGAATTTTTTGAAATTTAATTTTTTTGTTTTGATTTTTACATTTTTTATATTTTTAAATTTAGACGAGTTTGATGCGTAGAAGAAGGTAGAATAATTAGGAAGAATCTCCCAAACACAAAATAAATTCCTCTGGGAGAAGAAGAAAGAAGTAACAAGTGGAAAATAATGCCCCGTCACAATAAAGAACTAATGAAATAAGTATTTAATAATAAATAATTATTCACCGAATGAAGAGAAGAAGGGCTATCGCCAGAGCAATAAAATGGCTCTAGTGAGAAGAAATGAGTACTAGATGGAAAATAATTCCCCAACACGATGAAAAATGAGAGAAAAATAATTATTTAAATAAAATAATTATTCACGGCGGGTAGAAGAAAGGTAAGAGCACCAACGGCGGTCAAAACAACCCTCCGTATCACGACCGAGAGAGAACAGGTTAATATACCCCACTGGGGTAAATCATCGTGAGTAATTCATTTTATTCGATCGCGCCAAAATTTTACTCACGAGACCCCCGATAGTGACGAGGACGATGGTGAGAGCACAAGACCATAGGAGATGTCTCGATAGAGTTCTGGAGTACACCCGACATGCATTTACGACCCTTTCATGAGTAGCTTGACCTCCTTCGTCAATTTTGCATTTAATGTGATAATTAATGCTTTAATTAGGAGTGTAGAAGTAGGTATAGCACAGTGCACGATGCGTAGGGGGCGAGCACCCCTATGGTGGCGCAGAGTACCCTAAAGCACATACACGCACATGCAGCACTACGACACATGTGCGCACATGTGCATACACCCCAAAAAGTTTATGCGCATCCGCACACATGCCCATAGTATATGCGCGCATGTGTATGCACCAAGTCCATGAAACACACACCACCACACACTGCGCGCATGCACAAGCATGATAAACATGACACAAGTACCTCGAGGTGGATACATACATGCGCACACTTAAAAAGGAGGGCATACACACCGCAAGGTGCGCACATTCCTAAAGGGTGGGTGTGCATGCACCTAAAATAGATGAAAAGGGAAAAAAATTCCAACAAATGACACTTAGAAGAAAGTAAAATTTTAGCGTGGGATAGAAGAACAATAGAAGTACCTAGAAGAATTGTTAGTGTCTAACACATGCCATGTTTTTGTAGAGTTGGTTGTAGTATTATAGATATGAGAGAGATAAAATCACATAGCCGAGATGGAGGGAGCATGTACCAACGAGACCATCACGTGATGGCGATACTACTAGAGGCGATTGGCTTAGGCTATGTAGCGCGGATGCCCTCAATTACCCTAGACCATGGTCTACTGACCGCTTTGATTGAGTGGTGGCACAATGAGAGCCAGTGTTTCAGGCTCCCCATAGGAGAGATGACCATCACACTGGAGGAGATATGGTAGATTTTACGTGTTCCCATTGTAGGCTCGATTATTGAGTACATGAGCAATTTTGGTTGGATTACTGCAGTGATTAGTGACCTATTTGGTTGTGATGAGATACCCCACAAGGGTATGACAATGTCTCTACATGATTGTATAGCTGATCCGACTCTTCACCGGGGACCACTTTACTTGATGGCTCTTATCAGTGGGTTCTTACTCACTAATAAGATAGGGACATCATTTCCGATGGGGTTGATCACATTAGTACATGGAGTGTTCAAGTGGAGTGATATTGCTTAGGGCCAGTGCATATTGACACATTTATATTGGGATTTGCACTTGATTACCTACCATCGTCAGAAGATGGTGGGGCCGACATCATTATTACAGATTTGGTCGTGGGACCATATAAATGATCAGTGCCTCAGAGGTGCATTGCATGTCTGAGTTCTAGAGGAGCCAACATTCATGGCTTGGGTCTCTCGTGGGAGATGATGTACGAGGGCACCTAGGCAGTGTCTACTATTATCGGTGAGAGTTTGATGAGATGCTTGAGAGAGACATCATTTGGAGGCCTTATAGGCATATACAAAGGGTGGCTAAGGATGGAGCAAAGCTCGGTGTCTACGCATGCGAGAGAGAACTTTCTTCTCGGAAGCCGCATCTATATTACGAGCTATACAGGTAGACCAATGTCGGTGATAAATGGGCAGTGGTTCGAGGGGGTCCCGCACCCGATATGTAGTATGCTCACCGGGATGCGGAGAGGCGGGCCATGGGACCATGCATATAGGTGTCTTGAGCCAAGGAAAACTTTTTACGAGGTGGTACCACAGGTGTTTGGGACCCATCCTAACAGTTAGAGACCTAGGTACCACACCGGACTACATGGTTTGGTACACCACTTTGTTTTTCATTGTGGGTGTTTGACTATATCGATGATATGGTATATGTAGCATGAATTCGGGCACCACCAGAGATCCCATACAATAGTAACGAGGGTGATGATGCAGAGTAGGTGGCCCGATGATCCTTTGATGGTCAACGACATGACGGTGTAGGGTCCAAAGATAGGATACTATACAAAGGCGGTAGGAGTCTGGGACAGGGACATGCACATGGCCAAGCACATCATTGTCCTAGGATTAGACTATAAGAAAAGGGATAGGTACAGGCCGTGTACACAGGCCAGCTCCTATGGTGCTTTTGAGGTTACCCCAAGCTTAGGTGGAGATGTCGAGGATAACTAGCTACCTTATGGCAAGTAGGGCGACAATGGAGAGAGATCAGCTCGATCTCACATTCTTGTTGTGACAAGAGAGCGGGACCAGTGCTAGATCCCGGATAGCTAGGGAGGAGATGGTTTTGTACATTTCTAGCGCAGATACGCGATGGTTGATCGATGGCTCAGTGATGAGCCTACTACAATGCAGACTCACTCCTAGCTATACCAAAGATATCCGAGAGAGATAGGCTTCTTACAGAGAGAGAAGTGGGTCGTGCCGAGGTCGCACGACTATCAATAGAGGTAACATCCTTTCGATGCATAGATGGGATGGTAGTGACACCTCGCACTCACCAAGACTTGGCTGCACAATGGCGGAGTGCAGAGCCTCCTCATATCAATAATTATACTATGAGGTAGTTCCATCTTGTCAAGTGGGCACCCTATTATAGTCAACATTCGAGTGGATCAATGAGATCGAGAGGCCTCAGCCTCAATAGAGCAGCCATGAGGGTAGCCTATGGACCCCATGGTACACATGTTATGGGTCCTCCTTCATGGTGTAGACCAAAGAAGTCCATCTCGAGGGTTCTAGTCAGCCATGACCCTTATTGCATGGATGCATTTTCCTCCAATTAAGGCTTTTATCATTTTTACCTATGTGTATGATGTACAATTTTTGATGTATGCCTCCGATGAAGGATTTAGTATTTCATGATCGATGTACACAATTAGTTTTGTATAGCATTATTTTTTATGCCATAGATGAAGGCGTTAGCATTCTTTGATCGATGTATAGTATTTTTGATGTACGCCTCAGATGAAGGCATTTTTGATGTATTGATGATGTATATCCTTTTTGAGATAGACATACTACACATGTATATATATATGGACATTTTTATATGTCACATGTGTTATGAGATGATGGATTTTATTGTTTTTATGATTGATTACATGGATTATGGATGTGTCATGATGTTATATGATTTTGTTTATCCATTTTTACGTATCATGAGGTTGATGCATCGTATGCATTTAATTTTTACATGATAGATCTGCAGATGATATCAATTGCATTACTCATGTGATATTCTAGATTAGTGGAGATAACATGATGATATTGGTGTAAGGGGGGGATAGATTTTGATATTTGTGACCCCTCTTTCCCCCATTTGATGATATGATACGTGATGATTAGCTTAGCATTCATATATGATGTGTACTTACATTTTTATTTATATATGATATATAGATGCTGTGTTAGATGTGATGATATTGATGGAACAATGATGATGTGATAACAAAACAATGTACATGCAATCAACAAACACAATCAAATGCTAAAAAATCTAACCAAAAACACAATGAATCAAGACAAAAATGTACAATTATTTACAAGCATGCAAAAACACACTTCATATGTACAAGTAAGAATAAATCTAATCCAATAAAGAAAAGATGAATATTAACACAATATGTGTAAGTAACAAGCTATACAAGTGAACCCATAAACAACAACTATACGAGTAAACCCCGCACATCAACAAAGTAGTAAAGAAAATAAATCAAAACTATGGTTTTGCGATATCGTTATTGAAACAATTTTCTATTGTTTTGAGTTTTGTGAAACAATTTTCTATTATTTTGAGTTTTGTGAAACAATTTTCTATTGTTTTGTGATTTTCTAAGATATTTGGATGTTTTTTATGTTTTTCCAAGATTTTGAATGTTTTTGTGTTTTTCAAAGGTTTTCTCAAGCTATGCACAAAGGCAGAGAGAAACATGGATGCCCACAACGTTAGATGAGGAATATACAAGGGTAGGTGCCACATGTTTATAAACAAGTAGGTGAAGTCACGGAAGTTCCCCAGGTGTTGGGATGGGGGATAGGTGAAGACCATCCCTTCACAGATTAACAATAGGAGAAAAGATGGATCAAGGCTTGACAAGGATAGGTTTACATGGAATCTCGGATGCAGATGTGGAACTAGCCCTAGGCTAAGTAATAAGTACCTCCGTGATGTAATATGCTTATGAAAAACGAATCCCACCAAGGTGCCAAACCGTTTTCGCCACCAAAGGAGCTACTTAAAGTTCCATAATTGCGTGGTTTTCACATATGGATGACCTGTTTTCTTTTTGCTTTTTCTCTTTGTTTTTAATTTTTTTGTATTTTGACCATTTTTACCCTTTTTGCTTGCTTTTTTGATTTTTGCACCATGCTTAAGCATAGAACCTCTTAAGATGCATGACATTCATAGGCTCACGGAGCTCATCACCATTGGGGTGGGAAATTTTGTATGCTCCTATACCATACTTGGCCACAATGACGTAAGGTCCTAGCCAATGTGGTTCGAACTTTCCTTTCTTCTCTCTTTCTACCCTTGTGTTGAACTGATTTTATTTCATGACCAAATCTCCAACCTCAAATTGACGAGGTATGATTATTTTGTTGTAATTGTGAGAGACTCTGTTTTGATACACTTTAAGATGATTTAGGCGTGAATGCGCTTCTCATCCAGAGTTCTAACTCTGCCACCTAGCCACTATGTAATCCTCATCGTTGTCCAGATAATCCCTAAGAGAGATTCTCAGGAAGGAAGCTCGATTTCTAACGGATGATATATTCCATTCCAAATACTAGGGAATAGGGTGTCGCACCAGTAGGAGTGTGAATAGAGGTCCTGTAAGCCCAAAGAGCTGGGTGAATTTGTAAATTCTAGTTATGACCTGTCTTACTTACCATATTTTCCTTTATTCAAACCAAAGTTTTGTTAGTGGTCTCATCTTTCCATTTCCTTGAGGGTAATATGGTGTAGACCAATTTAATCTGATTTGAAACCGATGAAAAATATCTTTCACCTGTCTTATTCTTGAATGATTTTCCATTGTTAGTAACTATGGCTGCAGGAATGCCATACCGAAAAATAAGATGATTCATGATGAACTTTGAGATCTGAGCACTTGTTACATAGGTCAAAGGGACAACTTCCACCCACTTGGATGAAATTTCCATACTTTTGACAAATTACGCACTTCCTCACATAGCTACAACATGGTTTCTATAGTAGGACAATAGTATCCCACTCTCAACACTTTATTGGCTAGAACCATCCTGTTTGTATGTGCCCCATACACCCCTTCATGCACCTCTCTAATCGCTTGGACTAAATCTGTTGTATCAAGACAATGTAACAAATTCCTATCATAGCCACGATGATAGAGCGTACCTCCTAAGAGGGTATAACGAGCTATCTGGTGGATAAGGATTTGTTTTTCAAAATGGGAGATGTTAGGAGGGAAGGTGTTGTCTTTAAGATAGGTGAATATGTGCTCATACCATGGGGAATTGGGACCAACAACATCACAAGCCAAACATGATTCTGGCATGTCATATGTAGGTTGGAGTATATTTTCAACAAAGAAAGGCATATCATTGCTTTCTGGTGGAATTCGTAGCATAGAACCTATGGTTGCCATAACGTCTGTATCTGTTTTGTGCTCTTGGAATCTGTTCAAATGTGATACACACAAAATACTCTTTCAAAGTTTCTACCAATTTCTTGTAAGGGATGAGATTCTCATCCTTGAATTTGTATTCATCATTGACTTGTTTGATGATTAACTGCGAGTCACCAATGATCTTAACATGATGAATATCCCATTTGATTGCGAGCTTCATCCCAGTGATGAGCACCTCATACTCTACAATATTATTTGTGCAAGGAAAACCAAGGTGAAAATCCTAAGGTATGGGGTCACCAGAAGGAGTAATTAATACCACACCTACCCTTGAACCATGAAAAGTAAAAGATCCATCAAAGTGTACCTTCCACATGATAGATTCCTCAATGTACATTAATGAAGCATCTAGCAGATCTAGATTTACAGTTCTATTCCTTGTAGAGGAGCTTCACGCTGAATTGATCAACAAGTACCTATCCCTTGACCAAATTTTGGTGCACAAACTTGATGTCAAATTCGCTCAATAGAATGATCCAATTAGCCATTCTCTTGTAAAGGGCGGGTTTTGAAAAAAGTATTTGAGTGGGTAAACTTTTGATATAAGCTTGGTTTTAGTATTTAATAGGTAATGTAAATTTTTTTGGAAGGTAAAAACTATAGCCAAACAATCTTTTTCGATTAGAGGGTATTTGAGCTCATAAGAAATGAGAGTATGACTGAGATAGTATAACGCTTTATCTTTGTGGCTTTGAGGTCATATTGGGTGATAAATACACCAATAGCAAATTGAGTAGCAGAAATATACAACAGGAGTGGCTCACCAGGAGTTGGGGGCATGAGGACAGGTGGATTGGCCAAGTATTTCTTAAGCAGGGTGAAGGCCTGTTGTTGCTCTGGTCCCCATATAAAGGAAACATCCTTTTTTAGCAGATGGGTGAATGAATGACATTTGTCAGCAAGTTGGGAAATGAAGTGGCGAATGGCTTGTATCTTTCCCTGTAAGATGCATAGTTGTTTAATGTTTTTGGGAGGAGGCATTTTAGTAATAGCAATAACTTTAGCAGGGTCTACCTCAATCCCTCTTCATGATACAATGAAACTAAGAAAATTTCCTGACAACATGCCAAACACACATTTCTTTGGGTTCAAACAGACCTTGTACTCCCGTAGGCATTTGAAGATATGCCACAAAATATCAGGGTGATCTTCCTCATCTTGGATTTCCCGAGGATATCATCCACATAGTCTTCCATGATGTCATGGATCATATCATGGAAAATCACCGTCATTTCCCTTTGATAGGTTGCTCCTATGTTTTTAAGGCCAAATGGCATTACCTGATAAACAGAAAGTACCCCAAGGAGTTGTGAAGGCTATCTTGTGTTGATCTTCGTTGGCTATTTTGATCTAATTGTAGCCTAAAAAGCCATCCATAAGAGATAGCATTTCATATCCTGCAGTTGAATCAACAATCATATCAATATTAGGCAATGGAAAATCATCCTTTGGGCATGCCTTATTTATGTCTTTGAAATCTGTACAGATTATGATCCCAACAGGTTTCTTCTATATAGGGATGATATTTGATATCCATTCGAGTAATCAATGGGTTGAATGAAACCTATTGTGAGCAATATTTCCAGCTCTTCTTTAACTAGAAGAGCCACCCACGAGTGCATCTTCCTGAGTTTTTACTTGATGGGCTTGGCATTTGTGTGTACAACTAGGTTGTGCACTACCAAAGTTGGATCCAAGCCCGACATATCTTTATAGGACCATGTGAACACATCTATAAATTCCCGTATAAGCATGTTGTTCTCATGCTGAGAACGAAGATCCCAACTTGACCATTTTTGGGTCATCTTCCATTCTAATGTTTACATCAATGGTCTCTTCTACCAAGTAATTTTGACAAATCCTCCATACAGGTAGGATGGGGAGGAAGGTTGAGATCTTCTTCTAAGGGTGTCTCTCTCGAGATTTTCACCATTGGTGTGGTCACTTTTCTTATCATTTGGTTTTTTCATTTGCTTGTCAACCGAGTGCCTCAAAGAGGTTTTCACTATGCGACTTGGACTTTGACTTTTTCCAAGGATTTTCATTGGAATTTTTTCCCTCACTTTTTCTTAAATTTCTATCGACCAAAAAGATCACTTCCTCCAAAGTAGGCGCAAGTATCTAAGTCAATGTAGAAACCCTTTTTGTGGTCTCCAATTGGGATTGTATCCCAAATGCCCATGAATTCTGTGATGGCCTCATCATTTTCAAAGATATCCAATGGTATGTGACATTGTTTGTCCCATTCGACAAGGTAAGGGTAAACAAGGTCAATTTTAGGTTCTGTTGGGGTGATGGTAAAGACAATGTTATCCATGAAGAGGTTCATGGAGGAAAGATCCTCGTATTGGCTATAGTGGGAATCTGTATCACTATCTAAATAATTAGAGCTATCTTCATGCTCAGAGAAGGTAGCATCTTGATCATTGGGGTGTGACCCATCGGCTCAAATTCGATACCATACCTTTTTGTTTTAAAATGTGGGAGAGGAACCAGCCTCTTGGTCCCTTCTCATTATTTCCACATCTTGAACCCTTGTAGCCCATATAATACATCATGTGGCTATAATTTTCATATTGAGGGATCTGGTAGCAAGTCGGATGAGTATCCTCCTGGGACCCAAGTCAGTAGGGGGTCAAATAATTTTTCTTTGTCAAGTAATCCCCTGTAGAAATGACCCAATAGTTCACTCATCTTGAGGCCATATGAAAAGTAGTAGTAGGTTGACCTATAGTTTTTGGTGACAAAGACAAGTTGGAAACTAAAATATCTTGTTGCACGTTGTATTCTCCACAACCATACTCTAAAACTTTCATATCCTAGGAATCAAAAGGAGAAGTAGATGTAGAGGCTTCAAGAGCATAAGAAATGAGGGTCTCCGAGTCTACCTATGATTCTATAGCTTATGACTAAAGGGGAACTGCTATATCATTAGAGGGACATGTATATGTACCTTTGCTGGGTAAAGACATTAAGGGATATGTAATGAGAAAAGGGTTCTGGATCTCCCCATATCGTAACAGTGTGTCCCTCGTGCTTCAACTTGATGCACTAATGGAAAGTTGATGGTACGGATTGCATGGCATGAATCCATGGGTGGCCAAGAAGCATATTATATGGAAGCTCCAAGTCTAAGACATGGAACTTTGTATTATGACAAGTAGGTCCAACTTCCATTGGTAATGTGATTGTGCCAGCTGATTCCCTTTCCGCGTTATCGTAAGTGCGCTATGGTAATGACATGGGACTCTAGTTATTCTTCAAGATTTCCTAGTTGTTTAATCAGTTTCAATGTGCATATATTCAAACCTGACCCATTTTCCATAAGCACCCATTTTATCTTCCTACTGGGTAACAAATACCTCTATATATAGGGGGAGATTATGCGTGTGATCGTCACTAGGAAGATCCTCAGACTAAAGGTGATGTACTTGAGTGGGTGCAATATTTTCCACCACGGCTTAAAGATGTGAAGGATCTACTTCCATTGCACTCTCGACCCCTAAAGAGTTTTGTACAATATGAAATTGTATACATTTGATATTTTAAGAAGATCCAAGATTGAAATCTTAGCATATGTCTTCTTGAGCTGTTCCAGGAGGTTGTACCTACAATCTTGTGGGGTCGACGGAGAGGGTTCTGGGATCATGAGATGGGTGTGCCTTACTGCATCACAATCCTTTCCTTTGATCCGAATGGTATTCACATGTTCATGAGGAGAGCGGATACATCCAATGAGCGAATCGTAATGATTATTATCATTATTGGCATATAGATAATTTTCCACTCTATAATTCTGGGATGAATCTCCTCGATCCGAGATAATTATCATCTGCCTTACCATGCTTGGGAATGGTTCCTTGAAGATTCCCATATTTTCATTTGGAGTGTGGGTTTTTTCGGGTGTCAACTTCGATCTCCCCATTGTCAATGAGATCCTAAATGTAGTGACGAATTCATAGACATTTGTCTGCTTTTGTGCCCTTGACACGATGTAAATCACAATAGTCATGCTCCTTTTACCATGATGGATTTGGAGCGTTATCATCAAAGGGTTGTGTTGTGGGGTATGTCACCATGCGAGCTGCATCCAATTATTTCAATATTATGTATAAAGGCTCATTGAGGGAGTGAATGTTCTACGTTTGGGTGTGGGTTAAATAGGTCATTTTGTTAGTTTAAAAGGTTGACCAACTTGGACCGTTTGTACACGTTTGGAATCTATGATCCCGTCTCCCACCACATTCTTGTTTTTGTTAAATATTTTCAGATTTTCCGTAGGTTTGACATTTTGGTTATCCTTAGAGTGTGATTTAATGGTTCCTTTGGCAATAAGGGATTTCTCTATTTGAATGCCCTTTTCAATGACCTCATCGAAAGTGTGAACACAATGCATTTGAAGGTGAAAAGCAATGTCTGATTTAGATTGGGCACAAAGATACTTACCAGCTACTTTTCAGGGGAATGCGCAAGGAAGCAATGGATATCCCTCTCCATATTTGCAGGAAGCTAGAAAATGTCTCGTTAGGGCGTTGTTTAGTGCCACACAAGTCTGCCATGGTGATATCACTTTCTATATTGTACGAGAAGTGTCGTATAAACCTTTCTCGCCGCTTCACGCCGTAAAAATAGACCCACGAGGTAAGCGAGTAAAACACTCCAAGGATTGGCCTCTAGACTCTTTGGAAAGAGTCATATGAGGTAATTATTTCTATAGGACACCTCTTAATAATCTATGTAAAAATCCTTTACATGATCTCGCGGGTCACCCTTCCTCTATACTTGTCAAATTTTGGCATGTCAATTTTTTTAGGGAAGGTTTGAAGCGTAATAGTTTTGTCAAATGGATGGGGACATAGTTCTTTGTATTGATATTTTTGCTACTCCCACATTACTCTCTTGAAGGATCAGTAAGCGTCACTTTCATTGATTGCACTTCTTGCATGAGTAATTTCTCTTTAGTAGGAGAAACAAGAATATAAACATGACCGTAATCGACTATCTCCCTTTTGATTTACCCTATGAAATTCACTGATTTTGACCTTAGGTTTTATCTTTTGTACATTCTTGTTTGTCTCTTTTTGTACATGAGAGGTTAACAAGGCTAATTGTCGACTAAGGTTACAAATTTGTTGTTGAATAGTGACTTCTTCTTCAAGAGGTTCCTCTTCTTCTTCATAATGCAGAGGTTGTTCAACATTTTTGTGTTCTATTCTGACTTTACGTGGTACTTTAATAAAAGGCATTCTATATCCCACTACATTATCATTTCTGCGTTGGAGGTAGAAGCATGTCCATGTGTTAAAATATCCTCCATGTTAATAAGAGGTTTCTCCTCATCATTAGCATCATTTGTAGGTGGGATTGTCTCTTGTTCAGTAGGCATTTTAGCTCCTAACTCCACTACGCGTGCTAGCACCCTATCCTTGTTTCTAAAAAGGAACTCATCTAGCAAGGTGGGATCGAAATCAAATTCTGCGTGTGGTGATTCTAGCTCATCACCACTATGATCTATCATTTCTTCAACTTCCTTCTCTGCGGAGAACAAAGGCCCAAGATCATGGCCGATAAAGGGATTTGACCCCGATTGTTTGAGGTTTCCCAATTTTGCATTTTTCTTTCTTCCAAATTTTTCTTTTTGAGCCCTAATCTTGTTTTAGGGGCCATGATTGTGTAATAGTTTCACTAAGGTGTTTGTGAATGTGTTTAAATATTTTCTGTCAAACCTAAGTGAAACATAAAAAGAATGTCAAGAATTGAAGGATTACAATGAATGTTAAAGTATTAATGTGACAAAGTGATTTCTCTAAATGAGTTAGTTAATAGTGATAAGAAAGACACAATCATACAATTTTTAGTTTCAAACCAATTAATCCAATGAAGTACTTTGTAGATTTGCTATCAAGAAGGTAGTTGGTGTTGCAGAGGATTAACAAATTTCCCTACTTATTTTGAGTTCAAAGAAATGACTAATGCGTAAGAAATAACAAGAATTTAACGTGACCTCCAAATAGGGTATACTAGAAGCAAGCCCAAATTCAATCCAGACCTATACTCCAAAAAGTGTTAGTTACAATAGTGATCGACTCAACAATGTCACCAAGATATGTTGACCAAAATTTGCGAGGAAGTAAGGTATTGATAGCAAGATGATATTGATATAACACACACAAGTGGTAACACTTAACACTTTTCAAAATTGAGGTAATAATTGGAATCAAAATAAAGCTTATAGTATACCTAGGAATTGTTAAAGTGTGTATAGCGTAGCCTTACAATGTAGATATTTAGGTCAATTTTACAAGAAACAAGACATAAATACCAAAATTGTAGTGACACAATATAAAAAGATAACCATTCTAAGGAGATTCAAGGTGATGAACCAAACGTAACTATGGCAATGATCGTGATTTGGGTATCAAGATCACAAAGGCTACCAATGATATGATTAACAAAATGTCCCTACTTATGTCAAGTTCAAAGAAATGAACAAGGCGTAAGTAATAACAAGAAGTTGACGTGACCTCCAAGCAAGGTATATTAGAAGCAAGCCCAAATTCAATCAAGACCTCTACTCCAAAAAGTGTCAAGCATGATCATGTGAGTGACACAACAATGTCACTAAGATATGTTGACCAATTTTTTTGAGAAAGTAAGGTATTGATATCAAGATGATATTGATATAACACGCAAAAGTGGTAACACTTAACACTTTTCAAAATTGAGGTAATAATTGGAATCAAACTAAAGCTTATAGTATACCTAGGAATTGTTAAAGTGTGTATAGCATAACCTTACAATGTAGATATTTAGGTCAAGTTTACAAGAAACAAGACGTAAATACCAAAATTGTAGTGACATGATATAAACAAGATAACCATTCCAAGGAGATTCAAGGTGATGAACCAAGCCTAACTACGATGACGATCTTGACTTGGGTATCAAGATCACAAAGGATACCAATGATATGAAAACGTCTCCACACACTTTAGACATTTAAAAACTCATCTGTAAACATGGATGAGCGTAAATGGACAAAAAAGTGGCGGATACAATCAATCAAGAATAGCAGTACTGGGGTAGTCACTTCTCTTTTGATCAACAAAGTGTCAAAATAAAGTGAAGGAAGTAGATCAATTGGGGTGAAAAATGTTGGCCTTACTTTGGCAGAGTTTCACCTCGCCTTAGGGCAAGTGAAAAACTAAGAAAAAGTAACGCTTCACACGTTTCGTGATGAATGATGGTTCACAACTCAAATTTGTTTTGAAATGGTCAAAGTTGGCTCTGGTCAAAGATATCTTCCTAGGTGGTTCACTCAACTAGGTGTCACAAGCCATCTAAGAGTGATCTCGATTTACCCAAAAAGTCACACTCGACTAATTTTGGACCATATCAGCCTTTACTTTACGCCCTTCAAGCAATGGGCAATAAATGCATCCATCATGTACTCTCATTAGGGTCGCAATACGGATGACTTGTGACACTAAATATCACAAATGGTAATACTAGTCAAGTAGGTTGTGCGGAGTACTTCCCATTTTTCTGCAAGGTTCCCTCTTGTGTGGACTACTTTTGGGTTCCTAGGACCACCCCTATTGTTGTAGCTTAAGGGTTATGCCAAAGGGGTTATGTCCTAGTTTTAAGAGGATGGGGCGTACCCTTATCCGAACTCCATCAAATGACAAGTGATGATTGTGGTGTGTTTTTTTATATTTTTAATTTTATGTGGTTTTCTTGAACACCTTCTAGAAACCCGCACGGAAACCGCATTAGTAGTTTTTGCCCTTTTTCAACTCTAGCTTTCTTTGATAAGTGTTTGTTTGGTTCTCGCACAATGGATTAGTAATTTTCCATCAAAATAATAAACATCGTTTCGATTCTCAAGATCATCCTAGGACGCGAGAGAAGAGCATATGTGATGTTAGAATCCAAGAAATCACTAAATGGAAAACACTTAATTCAAACGCACCAATTTATTCATTTTGACTCAATTTAGAGATTCTCCACATTTTTAAAATGAAAAAGATATAAGAATCATTTTTGATTCCCAAGATCATCCCAAAGGATGCAAGGGAAGAGCATACATGACCTTACTCTTATAATTAAACATGCAAGGTTTATCTAATATTTATTCTAGCAAAAGCATGTAAACATACCATGAAAAAATAAGGATTAGTTCGATTTAAACCTACAATGATAGCGTTAGCACTTTAGGACACAAACTTTTGTGAAATTGAAATTCATATGCTAACTCGTATTGAAGCACCTACGCACAAGTTAGGGTATGTGCGCGTGGTTTAGGCACTGCGCCCCTCAGTATAAATGTCGATCTTGGTGCACCTGCGCTACCCAAGAGATGCATGCGCTAAGATATATGCGGTGCACTAGGGTATAGGCGCAGTCTGTCTGACCGAGTAAAATAGACAATACATAAATCAAGAAAGGGCGTGTGCGCTGGCCGAGAGATGCATGTGCTAGGATATTGGTGCCTACACTAGCGGTCTAAACACAATGTATACACTAGCCGAGAGACGCATGCGCTAGGATATTTGTGCCCTCTCCAAATGCGGTATAAACACGGGCGTGTGTGCTAGCAAAGTGTTATATGTGCCAATTTTAGGGTGCCTACGCTAGCTTGAAAATATTTCCATGACAACGAAGGTACATTATGATAATAAAGGTGTGTATGCACACTGGGTGGTGCTTGCGTGTGGGTTAGCATGCCTACACGTGGTTTAGTGTACCTATGCTTCCCTGTAAAAAATGTACCCGGTTATGACATCAAAATATGGCTAAATGACACAAATAAGTACAAAATGCTCCAAATTTTAACATGTTAGTTCAAAATTGATAATAACCCATAAAAATGAAAGCTCCAAATAAGATCCTACACATGTAAGTATATCAAAAATCATAGAAATCACCTCACATATGTGCATAGAAAGGGGTTAGCCAAATAACACAATTTGAACAAAAATGTTAAGGGATAAAGGATCCGTCCCACCGATCATGCCAAATGTATGTGAGAATTAGTTAGCTATGCAAGTATAATTGAAACTAACACCTAGTAGCTTCAATACAATGCTAAACTAAACCTATGCATCATCATGCTAAGAGCTTAAGAAAAGCTAACTTATCAACATCTCTACATTAGAACATGAAATAAAACCTTCAAGATAAACATGCTAAACAAATTAACTTCTATCTCTTATTTGAATGCTAAATGAAATGAGATGAACCTATGTAGATCTCTAGCAATCAAAGAGTTGATTATATGCTTGAAATCCCAAGGTTTTCAAGAATGGAGTCTTGTCAATCCATGGCTACAAGACCATTTGACATATCTCCATATGACTTCAAAACTTGGGAGGATGAATGGAAGAAATGAAGAAAGCTAGCTCTTCTAATGGAAGAATTCTCCAAGATGATAAATGGCTATAGTGTATGCTCTATGCTCATTTAAGTGTATCAAGGTGTAAGTAGAAAGGTAGGATGAGGGCTCTTTATATAGCCCAATGGATAAAAGAATCTCTACATCCCTTTACATGTGGGATAATAGAGATGTTGGGTTAGTTGTGGATAAGGGAGGTTTAGAAAGGGTTGAGTCAACCTTAGGAGAGTTTAGTTTGTCCTCTAGTGACTCATGGGGTTTGAGGGGATTTATTAATTAACCAAAGTGATTAATTAATAGGTGTGCAAGCTTATAGAAGCTTTTTAGAGGAATAATTAGCATGATTTAGACTATGAGAGGAATTTAATCAAATAAATGATGATTTATTGATTTAATGGAAGAGGAAGTTAATTAATTAATAATAATTAATTAGTCTAGATAGAAGGAAGGATTAATTAATGGAAGGTCATTAATTGGTGTATTTTTTGGATAGAAGGGTTAATTAACTAGCGTAATGTAGTTAATTAATGATGATAGAAGAGAAAATGTGTGATATTGATGATATGTCGTCAATTTGTGGAAATGGTATAATTAGTGTAATTTAAGTATTTAAATTACTCTGGTCAAATTATAGGTGTCTACAAAGAGCATACACAAGTTTTTGCCTTGATTATCTACTATGTGAAAAAGCTATTAAATGTCACATAACCACACACACTTTGTTCTTTCCTAAGAACTCATTTAAATAAGATCATCATCCACCGCTATGGCTTCTCTCATGAGAAGATCACATGTCAAGTGCTAGTGTGGTCCTCCATGGTCAAATGCATATCCTTTTTGCAAAAGGCCTTTTGCTAATGGTAATGATGCTTTTAAGTATATTCCTTACGTGGAATATCCTTTTCTTAGCCTCTAAGGTTCTAGGCCGACACCTTATCCACTCATCACACTTAGTCGTGCCCTCATGTTTTTTCCTTAAGTGACTTCATAATACCAAATATGGATAATTCCTTAAATCCTTGCTTTACCTCCCGCACATCCCCTTGTTAAACCCTCCTTAAACCCCGTTCTCGCGCTCTTTTCCTTGAGCACATTTCTATTTATTGGTCCTACGCATGCACGCTTCTTGGGAGTTAGTCAATTTCAGTGGTCTAAGAGCTATCAACATATACATCTTGGTCAATTTTGTACTATAGACCTCGTGTATGGACCCAAGATGAGTTTCGAGGGTCGCATGATGCTTGATCTGACTAGGCTCATGATGTTGATTAATGGTGGATTAGGTATTGATTAGCTACACTATAGAATATGCACCTCTCATGTATTCTTGTTCGGAAGCTACTGAGTTTGAGTTTTTGAGGGATCCAAGAGGATCATTCTTGCTGAGCTATACAATTAGCTATAAAGATCTGGATTGTTACTTTAAGTTTAGAGGTACTTCCTATGGCCAACTTCCCACTAGGTACGGGATGCGAGAAGCGGTGTGGTTAGAGATAAAGAGACCTTACGAGATGAAAGGGAGAGAGAAGAGAGATGGCTCGAGTAAAAATGAATCTCGGGAGAGGGATTTGGATAAATAACGGGAGGTTACAGAGCAATGGATTTATGGAGGTAGACGTTGCAGGAAGGATTTGAGATTCATGTGGAAGGCGTGGGATATGAGCAAATGATGCTACCCTATCTTGGCAAGCACGAGAAAGAAACCCCTTGGGTTCTCCGGTGAGCACTTGATGTTTAGAGAAAATATATTCGTAGGCACACATCTAAGCCCACCTAGTTACTAAACCATAACGCTTAGTTTTCTAAATCCAAAGATAAGTATTGTTAACCAGTTGGTCTTGGTATTTGTGATCAAGTGACACCTAGGAGATATAATTTTTCATTCATTATATTTATGGCACACATTCATTCCATGTGTTTGAAGGTATTGTATGTCCGTGCAGTATGAAATTTGTGCAAGGTGGTGGTACATTAAGTTTGAGCACCACATCTGGAAGTGGTTCAAATTCACAGTGAGACTTTCAAATGAGTACTTTAGTACGATGGCGTGTTCTTAGAGTGAAGCTACTTTAGGCCATTTTCTTGTTGTTGGAGGAGGATCTGGAGAATCTATAGGATTTGAAGGAGTTAGCACTAGTGGATATAGTGGTGATGGAGGTGGTGGAAATACCGGAGGAGGTCAAGGCACCGAAATTGGTGCGCAAGGACCATAACAACCTCGGTAGTGTTATTTGAGATGTATTTGCATTTTCCAGATTATAAGGGTGTGGAAGATGTTGCTGAGCATGTGAAAAAGTGCTCATTATTATGCTGCAAAAAGGGTATCACTGCCCCGGAGATGAAGGAAAGTTAGTTTGAAACATCAATATGGTTATCATGAAAGGATAAGGAGTTGAGGTTGTTAAGGATTAGATGGCACATGCATGCTAAAAGGAACTCGATTGAGGGAAATGCATGGCAACATCTGGCATATTCCTAGGTAGTGGTAGAGAAATCATAAACCGATTCCTTCAGGATTTCACAGGTAATAATGATGAGCGGTTAAGAGGGAAGGTTGATGATTATTCTAGAAGAATGGATGGTTTTCATAGAGAGAAGGAGAGATAAGTAAGGATGGATGTAGAAGTAAGAAAGGATAGGGAGTGAGAGATATAGAAATATTGTGTAATGTGTAATGGTGAGTGTAATGGTAAAGAAAGCTCTATGATGTAAAGAAAGCTGTGTGAACATTTCCATGAATGGGACTCTTTTGATGTAATCTTGGCTACCATATTTTGGCTAATAAATATAATGAAGTGATTCTGAAACACTCATGTGATGGATCTTGATCTTGTGCATTTTCCTTATGTTCATATGTGTGTTATGGGTTTTCTTGATGTTATTTCATGGTTGATTCTACTTTCATTGAGTTGATCATGTTGTTCTATGCTCTGGGTGCATTAGGCTAGGAGTTAATGCTTACATCTTAAATTCCATGAATGGATGCACTTATTTTCTGGTTGTATTACATCCTCATGTTAAGAAAGAATGTTCTCATGAAGCTCACATAAAGGAGGGGCTCGGTGCTTGTGCACACCTCTTGGGTGAGCTTCTAGGCTAAACTGGATGATATGCCGATGCATTTGGGAATGGTTGAGGCAAGTAAGTGATTAGAGACTACATTTTGGTTCCATTTCGGGACCTCTTTTTGAAGTTGTTGTGAGAATGGTACATGATGATAAAGTGCTTGACATTGGACAATGTCAAAGCATGGTTTAAAAGCATGAGGATGAGTTTTCAGAGATTTAATAATGGACTTGAGTTTGATGCACGTAAATGGGTAGAAGAGCACTGTATCATGAGTTGTATGAGACCTTATTTTGTTGCTTTCTAGTGGAGTTGTATGAATGGATTTCAACATATGCATCTAGGTCGAGTTGGTACTATAGACCTCCATGTATGGACCCAAGATGAGTATCGAAGCTACATGATGCCAATCTGACCTGGACCCATGTTGTTGACCATTGGTGGAAAAGAGTGTTGACTAGTTATACCCTGAATATGCCATTTCTACGTATTCTTGTCCAAGAGTTGTTGAGTTTGAGTTCTTGAGGGAGCCTAGAGGATCATTTTTGTGTGTTATCCCTTTAGCCATCAAGATCTTGGTCATTACTTTAAGTTTGGAGGCTTTTCCCATGGCTGGCTAAACTTCCTCTGAGCATTGGGCGTGAGGAAGCTAGAGTGGAGAAAGATGGCAAACCTTGCGGCTGAAATGGAGAGGGAAGAGAGATGGCTCAAGTACAATGAAGCTCATGAAAGGGAGTTAGGAAGACAATGTGAAGTTATAGGAGTGATGGAACTATGGAGGTAGATGTTGTGGGAAGGAATTGAGGTTCACGCAGAGGACGTGGAACCTAAGCAGTCTGTGCTACCCCATCTTGGCAAGCATTGCGAGAGAGAAACCCCTTCAGATTTTGATGAGAGCACATCACTTGGAGGAAAAAGAGAGTCATCGGCACACATCTAAATCCACCTAGTGACCAACCCTTGGTGCTTAGTTTTCCAAATCTAGAGATAAGTATTACTAACCCAAGTTGGTATTGGTGGAAGTAACCGATCAACACCTAGGAGGTATAACTTTTCATTTGGCACATCTATGGCTACACAATCATTTCCTTTGTTTGGAGGTATATTTTTGAATGATTTGGAAAAATTATGGGTACACAAAGTTTGGGTATCACATCTCTAAAGTGGCATGGGGCACACATCTGTAGTGGTGCAATATCACAAACTATTGGCATGTAGTTTAGCATGACAGTGGGGACACAAGGCATGACCACTTTAGGACCCTTTCTAGCTACGGGAGGTGGATCTGGTGGGTCAGGTGGAGTAGGAGCTAGTGGACCTGGTGGACTGGTGGATCTGAGGATCTGGTGGGTCAGGAGGAACATGCACTTGGTGGATCTAGTGGATCTGGTGGTGGAGGCAAACACCGAGGGAATCAAGGTTCTGGATCAAGGGGCAAGGGCCTCAACCACCTCAACAAGTATTTTTGAAATGTCTTTGCATCTACCAGATTACAAAGGTGTTGAGGATGTTGCAAAACATGTACACAAATGTGAGCTTATGGGCACGTGAAGGGGATCACTACCCCAAAATGGAAGGAAAGTTAGTTTTTAACAATGTTGCAAGGGCACACATATAGTTGTACTGAAGTATGACCCCACCAGAGAAAATAGTAGATTATACCACACTTGTAATGCCTTCTTAGTTGAATTCCATATTCTTGAGTTTGAATAGAAGAGAATTAGTGTGTTGAAGGAGATTCAACAAGGTATGGTAGAGAGTGTGGGAGTATGATGCATGTTTTTAAAACTCTCTTATCAAAATTATCTTATGATATTCATCCTTCTCAACATGCTCAATGGTTTGTTGGAGGACTAATAATGCCCTTCAAGAGAGTGCTTTCACATAAGACTTTCACATAGACCCACGAGGCCTTGGAGGCTTCCCTACATGTTGAGGCTATGGGAAGCATGGATACCGAGTGTTAGTCCTTTTCTTGAAGCTCATATTGCTTGCCATGGAAAAGTAGCTAGAGAAAATTTTCTTGCAAACTCGGCACATGAGACTCATAGTGGCCTATGGTGCATGATTGTGGGGTAGAGGGGCATACAAAGGAAATTTTCCTCGGAGATCGGTACATGTGATAATGGTAGACTATGAGATATTTTCCATGGGGATCATGATGCAAGTAGGTGTCCACTACTACAACACGTGATCCATAAGAATGTGTCTTGCTTATTGCAATATTTTCACCTCTACTACTCATGACACCAAGGATTGTAGATTGATTGACCAGATACATGATGCCATTGATATTGGTGTGCACCAGACAACATTATGTAAAAAATTCCAAGGATGATGGTCATCACTATGAAGAGCGCATGGATGGAGGAGCTCATGGGTGAGGCTTTTCACGGAGGATTTAGAGGTCATGGAAATCATGGAGGGGAAGAAGTGAATTTCCTCATGGGACTTATTATAACTATGGGTCCATAGAACATTACAAGCATGAATGCCCTGACCTACTACAATGCTCTTGGTGTGGAAAGAAGCACAAGTATGAGGAGTGCCCAGAGTTATTTGAGCACATGAGCTAGAAAAATGGAAGGATAAAGGTGTTGGAATGGTAAGCATGAAGAAGGCTGACTCATAATGGATGCCAAGGGTGCATGTGTGAGTTAGAGTTAGAACCTGTACTGGTGACAATGTGAGTTGAGGCTACACGTGCACCAGGGAAATACCAAAGCAGAGACCACTTGGTCACAAGAGAAGAGGTGGTGCACATGGGAAGTATCTAGATCCTACTCATCAAAAAGAGGTTTATCAGAGACCATGGATGTGATTCAAAGCCTACAAGGAGAGATCCAGTGCCTAAAGGAGAAGTCATGGTAGTTAGAGAAAAGGAAATGCATTGAGGCTCCATAGAAGGATCTGGATGAAGTCAAGGAAGTATGCAAAATGTTGAGGCAAGAGAATATCATCCCTTTGTTAGGGAATGGTTATGGGAGAAAGTACCATGCACACTGAGGAGAGCGTGAGTGATAGGTCTTGCATGCTAACCTTCCCCCTCACACCATTGATTATGATAAGGAGATTACCTTGAATGCAGTAGTCGGATGGCTCCTAAGAAATATTTTATGATAGACATGGGTGGAGGTTAATGTTCTCACCCTAGATGCATGACATCAAATGGGAAGGCCCCATTACAACCATCCTCAAATGTGTTATATATGGCTAACAAGACAAAGGTGATGCCCATTGGTGTCTTGAAGGATGTTGTTATCACTATCCAAGGGGTGAAATTCACTAGAGACTTCAAGTCTTGGCACTAGCTGAGGCAGAAAACTTTCCAACATTACTTGGGTGCCCCTGGTGCTATAAGAATAATGTGACCTAAGGTTCAATAAGGGATACATAAGTTTTGAGAACAAGGAAGAATGGGTTATCATCCCCTTGACCGATGGGAAGTCAACACCCTATACTGAGCCCTTGGGAGAAGAATCCTCGAAAAAATCTATGTGTGCACTATCAGGGACCCTAAGGTGATACACCCTACGGAAGGAGTTATTCAATGGGAAGATGCTCAATCTATGAGTGATACCACTAGTGTAGCATGTGAAAATTGGGTGCATGGGACATATGAGTTAATTGGGGAAAATTGTGAGGCTCTATTATAAGGGTGATGAAGGTGCACCCACTTAGGTGTTTGAGAGGAAATGTAGTTACTGAGCTACACTAGGGAAGGAACCTTGATGTTTTCCTAAGCCATGGAATCCCAGTGGAGATGTGAGATCAAAAGGTGAAAGCATGCTTATCTACACATGTTTACATGGGACCACAACATGATGGTGGGTGATGCACACCAGAAAATCTTCTAGAATGGCATGAGGTGAGGAATGCACTCTCTATTAGATTCTTCTGAGTAACACCTACTAAAATTTGTGGCTATGATGGAGGGGCACCCACCTCAAAACATGTTCAAGAATGTGAGAGAAATGTGATGGGAGGCGTGAAGATTTACCCCCTTCCCTCTAGGTGCACAAGTTTTATTCCACACTACAGGGTTATGTGCACATATGGTACATTCATTTTAATTACACCATGCCATTAGATAGGGAACTGGAGGAGTTAACAAATGACTTGATTCAAACCTTTGAATATCAAAGTACTAAGCCATTGGTGAATGAGGCATTAGGTTGTTAAGCACTAACTATGGGAGACAGTGTCATGGCTGAGGATAGAATTTTTGAATTATTGGGAGAACCTGATTTGGAGGCATGTTTTGATGTGGAGGAACCAGAGGAACTACAACTTGAGCACACTTGCATGGAGAAAGAGAAGGGAAAGTTGGTCTATGTGATAGATGGTGAGGAAGTGGAGAACTTGGATGTTAACCATACTATGGGTACACATGAGGTAATGGATAGTGTTGATGAGAAAGCGCATGCACCTACCATGAACCTCTCAAAATGAAGAAGGTTAACATTGGCTCAGATACGGAACCTAAGGAGGCTACTATCGGGATTACTTGGTCGAGAAAAGAGGTTTCAAAGATCATTGATCTATTGCATGAGTTTCAAGATTTATTTCCACATGGGTACCATGAGCTTAAGGGAGTTCACCACTCTTTAGGGAGATGTAGATCAAACTAAAGGAGGGAGCACACCGATTTGAAGAGACCTTACCAAATGAATCCAAATATGTGCATCTAGGTCAAGGAAGAGATAGAAAAGATGATCACTTCAGTATCATTGAAGTTGTTGAGGAATCAGAATGGATAAGCCCAATGGTCATTAACATTAAAAAGGATGGGAGGATAAGGATCTATGTTGTTGATTACAGGGATTTGAATGTGGTATGTGTCATTGATCCCTTTCCAACCCCTTTCACCGAGGAGATCCTAGAAGGAGTAGCCAGGCGAGATCTATTCATTCATGGATGGCTTCTCAGATATCATCAAGTTAGGATTGCAAAGGAGGACCAAGAAAAGACAACTTTCACCACTTTGAATGGGGAATTTTTCCTACATGGTCATGCCTTTTGGACTAAAGAACACACCTACTGTGTTTTTTTCATGCATTGTGGTGTGCAGGCATTTCAAGACTTCATCCATAAGTTTCTTCAAGTCTACCTTGATGACTGGACAATGTATGGACTAGTGAAGGACCATTGTGACAATTTGTGGTTGATGTTCGAGAGATGCCGATAGTTGTGCATATCCCTCAATATCAAGAAATGTCTCTTCACTACTCCATTTGGAACCTTGTTGGGGCATATCATATGTAAGGAAGGCTTCTATGGTGGATCCTACCAAGTTTTCATTATTGTAGGATTGGAAGAACCCATCATCCAGAGCACAATGCATGGATTCCTTGGGCATACAGGGTACTACCAAAATTTATTAGGGGTATGCCAAAATCACCACCATGCCTGGAGGGATTGTTGAAGCACAGATGTACATTCCATTGGGGAGAGGCACAACAATGATGATTTTGACACATTGAAGAATAGGCTTATCATTGTGCCCATATTACACTTTCCTTCCTAGGATAAGCCTTTCCATGTGCATGTTGATGCCTCAGGGATGGCCATCGAGTAGTGTTAGCACAACCTGGTGAAGGGACTATTGATCACCCTCTTTTTTTGCAAGTAGGAAGTTGACACCAACAGAGAAGAACTATACTACTACCGAGTGTGAGGCATTATCAATGATCTACACTACACAAATTTAGGTAAGTATCTACTTGGAAACACCCTTTATATTCTACACAAACCACATGGCATTGAAGTACTTGGTAAATAAGCCCATTTTACAAGGGCACATATGTAGATGGGTCCTATTATTTCAAGAATTTGAGTTTACGGTTGTTGTAAAACTAGGTAAGAGTAACTTGGGACCTGACCATTTATCAAGAATTGACTCAGGGAGGATGTAAAAATCATTGAGGATACAATGTCGATGCACAACTATTTAGGCTGTGATGCATGCCCCTCTGAATTAGAGGATATTGTTGTGTTTCTCAAAATAGGTATGGCACAGAGAAATGAAGACTTTGGAAAGAAAATAGTTGGCTATACGTCTTCACCCCTACATATTAATTGGTGGAGATTTATACAAATTAGGTCATGATGAGATTCTACACCGGTGCGTGTTAGAACATGAGCACATTGCAATCATGGAGGAAGCACATGGTGGGATTGTAGGAGGACACTATGCAGGGAATGCCACCATGTGGAAGATTCTACTAGCAAGGGATTTGGTGGGAAAGCATCTACCAGATTGTATTGAGTTTTGCAAGGCCTATGACCATTTCTAGTGCCTTGGAAAACCAAGAAAGAAGAGATGAAATTCCCTTGAGACCGATAGCTAGTGCAAAACCATTTGAGAAGTGGGTGATTGATTTTGTAGGACCAATTTCACCTATCATGCGAAGGACTAGTTCATGCTATATCATTACTTGTATTGATTACTTAACAAGGTGGGTGGAGGAAATGCACTACGAAGGATTACACAACAACCACAATAACAAGATTCTATGGGAAAACATAATCAATAGGTATGGGTGTCCTTTAAGCTTGACTAGTGATAAGAGGCACACACTTTTTGAATGAGATGGTTAAGATTTTGTTAGCAGAGTTCATGGTGGCCCATCACAAGACCACCCCTTATCACCCTCAAGCTAATGGAACCATGAGGCATTTAACAAGATATTGAGTCACACGCTGACCAAAATTTGTGATGTGGGGAGACAAGATTGGGATGAAAAAGTCTCATCATACTATGGGCATATAGGACAACCTACAAGAGATTGAACAAGGCCACCATTTTAATTGGTGTTTGGCATGGAAGTTGTTTTACTAGTAGAATTTATGCTACCATCTCTATGTGAATAGCATGCACATGAGGGATTAGCTGATGAGAAAGCACTACAAGAGCACATGGAGAAGTTAATGCAGTTGGATGAAAAAGGTGATCACTTGCTAGGTGGAGTTAAAAGACTAAGAAGGCATGAAAAAAATCATGGCATGATCATCATATCAAAAACAAAATAGTTTGAGGTTGGGAAGATGGTCTTTCTTTATGACTCTAAATTTCTATGCCACCCTGGGAAACTGAAATTCCATTGGTTAGGACCATACATCATCTCATACATCCTTGATTCTAGTGCACATGCCAGTTATAAGCACTTGATGGGATGAGGTTACCGGGTTACTTCAATGGGAGTAGGTTGAAGCCCTACTATAAATAAGGCTTCTGTGTAGTAAAAATAAGGTAGTATTTCCAATTAGATTAGATTTCCTTCTAGTACTTTTTTCTTTTGGTTGTTTCCTTTGTCATCATTTTTGGTTTGGTTTTGTGTGTTGGTGCCATTGGTAGCTAATTACATTGTAAGAGGTTATGCGTAGGGGACCACATACATTTTTTGTGAGGTGAAGTAGCAGATATATTGAACACGGTTGACAAAAAAAATTCTTCGACAGTGGACTATTGGGAAAAATTAACGCTGAAGACAAAAGAATGAGCAACATGATGGCTAAGGTGCATAAATTTGTGTGGTATATGAAGGTGGGTTGAGAGAAGTCTGAAGACCACAAAGAAGGGAAGGATCACGTGGTATAACATAAGGTAGGAAGCACCATGGGGAACTACTTAGTAGAAAGTGCGTAGAGGTTATGTACTTTGGCATGGTGATGCCTGCGAAGGAGGTATGGGGCAGTTTAGTGGTATTGGAGAGCCAAAGGTTATAGCTTGCTGAAAGCGCGAGGGAAGTCATGAAGTTGATTTAAGTGAAATAAAGTGATTTATCAAAAAGTGACATTAGGAAACACGTGGTTGAAGGAACTCTAAGGCATCGATAAAGTATAAATAAGAGGTAAGAATAGTCATTTAAACTACTTTTATTTAAGAGATTTTTTTTTTTTTCTCTCGAACTTGAAGTGCGATGAAGGTTTTACGAAGAAGAATGATGCAAAGAACTATCATGATAGACCTAGTGTAAGACACTCCAGACAAAGGATGAGCTTGGGAAACCCATAAGGTTGATGACTTGAGCTGTTGAACTTGGTGTAAAAGGATCTTAAAATAACTGGACCTATCAAGATGGGGGTATCTTCTTCCTCCTCGGTTGCCACAAAGTGATTCATTTTCCTCGCTACCTTGATACAAGATGTTAGCTTCTAGGCTTCTAGAATTTCATATTGTGTACCTCATCTTCTTCTCGGGAAGAAATTTTTCCATGTATCCCTTTTTCGGTATGATTGTAGAAGACCAATTCATCTAAATTTTCCCTCCCAAGTCTCGGTAAAAATTTCTACCCAACAACATTCCAAACGAGGTCGGGACGTCTACTACCGAATCATCGCTGAAACTTTCTTGTCTCGAAATATGGCAAGAGCCACCTGCGTATATTTGACCTTCCCTATAAGTGGTACCTCTTTTGACTCTAAAGAATAACAAGAGCCATTGAGTGGAGTCATGTTAAGTTTGAGAGCCTTCACGACCTTCAAAGGCATCACGTTGTCCGAGGCACCAGAATCTATTATACAATTGTTCAATACATATTCTCTAATAAGAAGGGAGACATAGAAAGGTTCAAATTTATTAGTATTTGATGCACTTAGAGAAATAATTTTCTGTGAGGGAGGTGTAGGTGGGTTTGGTAGTACTCCTTTAGGATGATGAGATACATCATTGGGTGTTAGAATACCACTTCGATACATCGATGAACCTCTCAAATTGTTCAGATGATTCCGCAAATATTCGATTTGAGTAATTTGGAATTTGGCTTTGTTCACGTATTCTATGAATTCAAAAGGAGAAAATGCAGACAAGGGGGGTGAAGGGACTGATTTTGGAGTCTGGATAGGCTTGGGAGAAGGATTTGATGTTTGAGGAATGGAGGGTATTTTCAAAGGTACACTAGGAGCTTTCAAAGTACTAGATTTTACATGAACAAATTTAGATTTAGACTTGGAAGAGAAATGGGAAGAATTACTTGGGATTGTGGGAGCCTTCTTGCTATATTATCAAGATCCAACAATGTAGAATTCATGGAATATGGAAGTGTGGATCCTTGATTGATTATTTTTTATAGAGTCACCACTGGAAGATCTTTAGTCTTCTTTTTCTTTACAAAAATGGAGGGAGATTTTCCTTTCTCGATCGATAATGAGTGAATACTGCACATGATAAACCGGGTACATCTTCTTCATCTTCTTCATAACATACAAAAACTCACAAAATCTGATTTGTCTATCGTTCTCAATTTCATCAATCTCTAGGAAGTTTGCACCTTCACTTTCTTGCTCGAGCTCTTCTTCACTTTCTTGAAATCTTAAATTTATGTTCACAGTGGGGTGTCCAAGGTAGGCCTTCGAGGTGCTCTTGCAATTTGATTTTCATAGCTTCTTTGGGAAGAAACTCTTTCAAATAATTCCCTCTTCAAATATGTTATCCCATTCACCAACTTTTGTAGTGATGGATTGGTTCTCTCATCTCCGTGGATATTGGGCCTTGCCCTTTGATGGATTCTTGATATTGTCTTCAATTTCAAAGGCCATCCTTTATGCTTCTAAAATGGTCCTTGGTTGAAATCTTCGTAGGAGAAAGCCTACCTCATGTGATTGAGAATTTATGAAGAATCTCTTGATATTTGTATAAGATGACGAATCTTCTTCCAAAGATCCTGCAAAGCAACCATTTAAATCGAGCCATGAATTCTCACATAGTTTAACTTTCTCCTTTCTTAATTTGAGCCAACTGCACTAAGAGGTCCTTACAATCTTGAGTTGGTTTAAATCTCTCTTTGAAGGTAGTCTTGATGTTGTCCCAACTAGTGACGGATCGGGCGGGCGGAGGTAAAACCATTCTATTGCTTTTTCTTGGAGGGATTCCATGAACAATATTACAAATGCCCGACATCTTCATGTTGGATACCAAGAATCCCACATGACGTGGTGAAGGCTGATATGTGATCTTCAGGGAGTTGTGTGCCATCACCTTTGAACTTGGGAAATTTCTTACGGAATCTATCAAGTAGACTATTAAGAGGAGGTTCAAGAGAAAACGGCTGCATTCCTTCCCTATGGGACAATGGGTCGAGGTCTCTTTGCTTCATCCACGATTATTTCTTCTACTTATTCTTCAGATATTGCTTCTAAAAATTCTTCTTCAAATTCTTCTTCTTCGAGAGCTCAATGCTCAATCTTTGGTTGAAAAATGGGAGAATTTAAAGGGGGAATATTAACAAGAGTTTGGATAGGATTTCTAGGTGAACCTCAAGAGCTAGATGAAGAGGAGGCTTGGGAGAATAAGTATGGATTATCTCTAATTTGTTCTTGCTGATTTTTCAAAGCCTCAAAATTATAATCAACAACACCTCTCAAACTACTCGACCTAGTGTATCTCCTTTTAGCCATCTTTTGGAAATTCTTGTAGTGGGAATACAAGAGGATTTCATGGAATATGAAAGGTCACGTGTAATAATTTGACATTGTATCTTTCAATAATGAAATTTCATGAAATCTTCTTTCTTTTTTTTTCAATATTTGATTTTTTGTATTTTGGTACTTTGCGGTCATATTTTGGGTGCGAGATGCTACTAAATCACTTCTCACAGTAGGTACCAAAACTCACAGTGAGAAATTTTTGGTTGGAAAACTTGTGGATCTCTTGGCAATGCTCGGGAATATTAGTCCCTCTACTTAATTGGTGCGGATACCATATATGCATTCATGAGAAAATGTTGATTTTCCCGTGGCCTTATGGTCGGGGATCCAATAGGGGCACTCCACCGACCCTGTAGAAAAGCTAGCAATATCTTGCTAGAAAGACTTTTTCTGAAGAGAGGAAAGGGGAGTGAAAAGAGGTAGGAGAACTAATGTTATAGATAGAAAATTAGATTCCTGCATATACACTAGTTAGAAAATTCATCGCATGCATTCATGAGAAGAAACAACCCCGCAAATAGCAATCGCACCAAATAGAATTTATTGAACACAAAGTATCAAGAAACCCCTTAGTCAAAGAAAGCTAGAAAATCCTTCTTCTTATATTGATTGCTCAAACCAAAGTTGTACATACTGGAGAAATAGAGGAAATTTGAGAATGATGGGAATGGAAGAATTTGGCTATCTCTTTTGTTCTCTCAATACACTCTTGAGTTTACAAAATAAATCACCAACTCTTTGAAATGGGAATGGCTTTACAATTTATAGAATAGAATTGACTCCTCATCTTCCTCATGACCCAACATACGCCTTATTTCTAACTTTACACAATTCGTATTCCTATCAAATATTTAAGTCCCTTTTATCAAATCAAGGTGACTTAATTTACATTATGTTTCTAAAGTCACTTTTAGGTGACATAAAGGCATATCAAAAAGTGCAAACCCTAATGAAGAATTAGAACATTTGAAAGTGAGAGAAAGTTGGGGGGAAGAGGAGAGAGGAAGAGAGAGAGGATAAGAAGAGGAGATGTCGTTCCCGATGAAGTCCTTTGATCCTCATTGATGGAAAACTCCAAATTTAGTGAAACTATGAATCTTTGAACTCCTTGCACACTATGAAACTCCTTCAAATTATCTCATGAACGCTCACCAAGTTGAGTGAACTGTTCCACCGATGATCCGCCTCTGTTTTTTCTCTACATTTCTCAATCCGTCTGGATCAAATTTCTATTTTTAGCAGGTTCTTGTGGGCCCACTTTATATTTTTATTAAGTTCCAAAATTCCCATTCGTGAATTCTCACTGTAGTGCACCTTCAATGTCAACGTCTCCTTCACGAGTTCTTCGATGATGACTTTCCCAAAATAAAGCAGTCCTCTATGCGAATATTTTCTATTTTTAGAAAGTGGGATTATGGATTTCAGATTGACGTGAAATGAAGCTTTATGATATGTATTTTTCCCAATATCGCCCCTCTGAAATTTTAGGCCCGCCCGCTCAAAACTCTAGGAGATTTTAAACTTTTAATTTTCAGACTTGACAGTGCTTCTAGATGTGGCAACCATTAATGGACCTCAAAATTGCAGGTTTGGTTTTCTCCTCCATTTTTGATGAAATAAATTCAATTGTGATATTTTTTTCTTCTGGTGCTTCACGTGCAATTCTACTTTGTTTCACCCAATGGTTTGACGGGAAATTGGATTTTTTCTTCGTTGAGCCAGAAGTGGGATTTCTTCATTGTGGATGCTCTGGTACATGAGGGAGAGTTTAGAGGTGTATTCTTGCTTACATTTGGTAGATGAATGAATATAAAAATATAACTTTTGTTTCAAGCATCCGTTTGGGATATTTCTTCAACTTTTCGTTTCATGGCCATGGAGTTTTCTCTGTGCTTCTCCTTCTTCATTTTGTGCTTCTCTTTCTGTGTTTGCTCCAATTTTACTTCTAGGACCTGCGTGCTCTTATGGAGTGAAGGTAATTAAATCTATGTTAGGTCTGGTTTGAGGTTCAGCAATGGAGGAATTATGGAGAGAGGTTATAGAGGAAGGATGAAGATTGTGTGTGCACGGGAGTGGAAGCGATTAGAAGCACTGAAGCAATCGAGCGATAGTTAGATTTGTTAATTTTGAACACATGGAGAAGCTTGGGTGAAATTTTTCATGTTTTATGTCCCCTGACCTCGGGATGTGGGGGACATAAAATTCCATGGTGGTCAAGAGGACGAAACATGGCGCGATCCGACGACGGGGAATGAAGGTGAGAAAGACTGCTTTAAAGCACTAAAGACTGAAAGAAAGCGTAGTTAGATTTTTAAAAATTTGAATGAATGGAGAAGATTGGGATCAATTTTTCATGTTTGATGTCCCCGATCTTAGGGATGTGAGGGAAATAAAATTCTATGGTGGTCAAGATGATGACATGTGGCGGTGATCCAACGATAGGGAAAGAAGGTGAGAAAGGTTGTTTCAAAGCACTGAAACACCGAGCGGCGCTAGATTTTTAAATTTTGAATGCATGGAGAATCTTAGGATTTTTTTAATTTTTGATGTCCTTGACCTCGTGGGATGTGAGGGACATAAAATTCCACGGTGGTCCCGGAGATGACACGTGGCACTTGATCCGGCTCAGTAGGGAATGGATGCTCTAAAAATGCACACCTGGGGCCGAACTATCAAGTCTGGAGGTCGTATGAGAGTCCCAAAGGTCACCCGGGGCTGGTAACATTTTTAAATGGTTGGTGTACCTTACCTCAAGGACATCAGGGGACATGAAATCCCTCCAGATCTTGGTGTTGACACATGTCCTTACAAAAATGACTAAGTCCCGAATCGCCTTTGAGAGGGTAACTTGGAATGATGATAACTTGAGCTCCCAGGTGAATTAATGGTGAAATTGTATATGATCCTAAATGGAATTTTTTTTTAATCCAATGGTGGGGGTATCATGTCTTGATTAATCCATCCGATCCTCGAAAATCATATTTTTATTTGACACTCCACTTGTTCTCGATAAAACCGCTGCAAATCTTATTCGCCAAGGTGTTGTGAAAAATATTATTTCACCATCATGTAGGTATTGGAATCCTCTTTTCGGAGATGTTTTTTTTACTTCTAACTCCATCTAGAGCTCCCGGAATCTTCTTTTGAAGCCCAACAGTTGTTTTAGGCTTGTGTACTACCTAGGCTTGTGAACCCTATTTTTACTTAGACTGCTCCAAGTATTTCAAAACTTCCCCAAACCTTCCAAAATAATTTCCATGATGTTATAAGGTCTTCAATTCACCTCCATGTTTAATTTTTCCCTTCTGTTCCACTCCAGGGGTTTGATCCAGTCCTAGGAAGGCCAATGATAGCCCTTCCCACAACCGCTCGTAGTTGGCATATTTTTAGAACTCCCTAAAATCACCTAGGGACCAATTTGAAATCAACCATGGGGTGACCAGAATGAAAAATTTGACACTGGGGTTTCTAGGAATGATAAAATTTTGGCACAATGGTATAGTTGTCATGTTTGAAAATTACAATTTCCCTATCGCACATTTGCACAAAAACATTACCTTAAGCGGGTTTTGGTCGACAAGATTATTCTTTGGGAAGTGCAAAGGATTTCCTGGTAGAAACAAGTTTAGTTTGGGGTGATGTTGGACCCCTAAAGTAAATAAGTACCTATGGCACAAAGCCTTATGGCGCATGGAAGAATGGTGCAAAGGCACGCATAGAAGTATTTATTGGAGAGGCATCAAGAATCACGCCAGGGGCATAGTGGATTCGGGACTAAGTAATTTTTGGAAAATAGGAAAATAAGCACGTAGGGAGAAAACAAAAAGTGACTAGATACATATGTGGATAAGCCATGGAGACTTGCAACTTAAGGAAAGGATATTCCAGGGCATCAATACGGTTATCATGAAAGGATAAGGAGTTGAGGTTGTTAAGGATTAACTGGCACATGCATGCTAAAGGAAATCGATTGAGGGAAACACATGGTGACATCTGGAATATTCCTAGGTAGTGGTAGAGAAATCATAAACTGATTCCTTTGGGATTTCAAAAGGAAAGGATGTGCGGTGAAGATGGGGAGACAAGTAAGGATGGATGTAGAGGTAAGAGAGGAAGGGAGTGAGAGATATAGAAATATTGTGTAATGTGTAATGGTGAGCTCGGGATGTAAAGAAATCTCTACTAGTGTGAACATTTCCATGAATGGGACTCTTTTTATATAATCTTGGCTACCATATTTTGGCTAATAAATATAATGAAGTGATTTTGTAACACTCATGTGATGGATCTTGATCATGCACTTTCCTTATGTTCATATGCGTGTTATTGGTGTTATTGATGTTATTTCATGGTTGATTATACTTTCATTTAGTTGATAATGTTGTTCTATGCTTGGGTGGATTAGGCTAGGAGTTAATGCTTACATCTTAAATTTCATGAATGGATGCCCTTTGTTTTCTGGTTTTATTACATTACCATGTTAAGGAAGAATGTTGTTACGAATCTCACATAAAGGAGGGGCTCGAGTACTGCGCACACCTCAGTGAGCTTCCAAGATAATATGGATGATATTCCAACATGTTTGGGAATGGTTGTTGAGGCAATCAGTAATTAGATACTATAATGGTAGAGAGTGTGCACAAGTATGACGTGGACTTTAAGACCCTCCTATCAAAATTCTATATGATATTCATCCTTCACCGTATGATCAATGGTTCATCGAGAGGATTAATAATTCCCTTCAGCGTGCACTCTCTTAGAAGACTTTCACCAACCCACGCCGAAGACTTGGAGGTTGCTCTATGCATTGAGGCCATCAAAAGCCTTGGCACTAGAGTGAGCCCCTTTCTTGAGGCAACAATTACTATCATGGAAAAGCAAAGCTTGGAGAAAATGTCCAGTGAAATCAGATTGTGAGACTCACAGTGGGTTATTGTGTATAGTTTGTGATGTAAGGGGACACACAAACGAAATTTATCCATGAAGGTTGGTGCGCCATATCGGTGGATTGTAATATTTTCCACGGAGATCATGATGCAAGCATGTTCCCATTGTTAGCAGCATGTAACTTGTAAAAATGTGTCTTTCTATTGTAATATTTATACCTCTACTACACATGACACCAAGGATTGTATATTAATTTACCAAATTCATGATGCCATTGATATTGGTGTGTGCCGACTAGTGCTACAAGTAGTTCTAAGGATGAGGGTTTTCATTACGAGGGCTCACAAATGGATTAGGTTGATGAAAAGGCTTTCAAGGTGGATTTCAAGTCCGTGGCAACCATGAGTGATGAATAATTGAATTTCCTCATGGGACTGTTACAACCGGTGGGATCTATAGAACATTACAAGAGTGAGTGTCTTGACTTGTTGCAATTCTCATGGCGTGGGAAGAAGCATAAGTATGAAGATTGCCCATATTTATATGAACACATGAACCAGAACTATAAGAAGGAAAAGGGCATGGGGATGGTGAGCATGAAGCATGTTGATCCACGATAAATGCCTAGGTTGGTGTAAAACATTGAACTAGATCCTTTAATGGTAATCAAGAGATCCGAGGTTACGCGTGCAAGGGAGATTATGAAAAAAGGCCTCTCATCACTAGAGAAGAGGTGTTACATGGGAAATATCCTGATCCGACTCATCAAAAGGAGGTCTACCAAGAGACCATGGAGGTGATTAGAAGTCTTCAAGGGGAGATTCAATGTCTGAAGGAGCAATCATGGAAGTTAGAGTAGAATAAAAGCACTGAAGTCCCCTAGATGGATATAGATGAGGTTAGAGAAGTATGTAAGATGCTATGCTAAGAGAACATCATCCCTTTATTAGGGGAATGGTTGAGAGGAAAAGTACCAAGTGTTGGAGGTGAATATAAGAGGAAGGTCTTGCACGCTAATCTTCCTCCTCACGTATTGGTTATGATAAGGAGATCACATTGAATGCAGTTGTGGATGGATGTCTTTTGAGAAAAATTCTGATTGATATGGGTGTGGAAGTTAATGTTATCACCTTAGATGCATGGAATCAAATGGGAGGCCCCTGTTGCAACCATATTTGAATTTTATATATATGGAAAATAGGACAAAGGTTATGCCCGTTTGCATGTTAAAGGATGCATCTATAACCATCCAAGGGAGAAATTCACCGGAGAATTTTATGTCTTGGTGCTTACGAGGCGATAAATTTCCAGCGTTACTTGGGGCCCCCCAGTAATACAAGAATAATGTTGACTTGCACTTTAAAAAGGGGTACATAAGTTTATAGAATAAGGAAGAGAGCATCATCATTCCACCGACGATGGGAATTCTCAACCCTATATAGAACCCTTAGGAGAAGAGGACCTAGATAGGATCTATGTTTGCACCATTAGAGATCCCAAAGTCATTCACCTACTAAAGTAAGGTATAATTCAATGGGACGATGCTCAATTTATAAGTGATATAACTAGTGTTGTATGTCACAATTGGGTGCATGGGACCTATGAGCTAGTAGGAAGGAAAATGAGGGGAACAATAACTTGAGTTTCCAGGTGCGCTCGGTCAGCGCCTAGGAGGAAAATAGTTATCGAGTTATACTACGGAAGGAAACCCTAATGTTTTTCTGTGATAAATGGAAGCTCGTAGAATTGTCATATTGAAAGAATAAATATGCAAACTTATACTTTGCACAGGATGATAATGCGTTGGTGGGAGACACATCAAGACAATCTATTGGAGTGACATGAAGTGAGAATCTTGTTCTCTGTTAGATTTCTTCAAAGCAATGCACCCTCTTCTATACAAGACTATCATGGGAAGTAGTTTGCCTCATCCCAAATCGAGGAATGTGAGAAATCCTAGATGGTAGGCCGGAAGCCTTTCATCCATCACTTTTGGTGCATAAACTTTACTCCACCTTGTAGGGTTATGTGCGCATGGTATATTCATTTAGATTTGCACCATCGACGGGGAATTGACATAAGTTGAAGGATGATCTTATTCAAACTTTTGATTATTAAATTACTAAGCAATTGGTGAATGAGGCGTTTTAGGTAGTCAAGCACTTTAAGATGGGTGATAGTGCCATGGAGGAGGAAAAATGTTGGATTTATTAGGGAACCTAGTTTGGAGGTGCGCTTCGATGAGGAAGAATCATAGGAGGTGTAGCTTGAGCGTGCTGCTCGGAGAAAGAGAAAGGAAAGTTGGTCTACTTAATAGATGATGAAGAGGTGGAGAACCGTTGTTAACCATAGTGAGGGTACGTGAGGTAATGGATAGTGCGGATGAGAAAGTGTGTGCCTACCATAAAGAATTGAAAACAAATAAGGTTAACATTGGTATAGAGGT
The DNA here is from genome assembly GCA_018340775.1 of Taxus wallichiana var. yunnanensis. Taxonomy (NCBI): domain Eukaryota; kingdom Viridiplantae; phylum Streptophyta; class Pinopsida; order Cupressales; family Taxaceae; genus Taxus; species Taxus wallichiana. The sequence goes on from CM031243.1 coordinate 487,008,660, forward strand.
GAAACCTAAGGAAGCTATCATTGAGGAATACTTTGGTCGGACTAGGAGGTCTCAAAGATTATTGAGCTTCTGCGTGATTTTTAGGATTTTTTTCCTCGTGGGTACCATGATTTAAAAAGAGTTCACCACTCATTGGGAGTTATGAGGATCAAGTTAAAGGAGGGTGCACGCCGATTCGTAAGAGACCTTACACACGATGAATCTGCATCTACAAGTCAAAGTTAAGGAGGAGATTGACAAGATGATCACATCCGGTATCATAGAAGCCATTGAGGAATCTAAGTGGGTGAGCCTGATGGTCATCAGTATCAAGAAGGATGGGAGAATACAAATTTGTGTTGACTATAGAGACTTAAATGTAGTGCGTGTTGTAGATCTTTTTCCAAACCCGTTTACTAAAAATATTTTAGAAGGTTTCAGCGGTGTGAGAGATCTATTTGTTTATTAATGGATTCTTGGGATATCATCAGGTTAGAATTGCTAAGGAGGATCAGGAGAAAACTACATTTGCAACAGAGTGGGAAGGTTTGCTTACATTGTTATGCCCTTTGGGTGAAGAACACACCGTTATGTTTTCGCGTATAGTGGTGCAAGAATTTTAGGACTCAATCCACAAGTAATTGCAAGTATACCTAGATGATTGGATGGTCTATGGATTATTAAAGGACCATTATGACAATTTGAGGTTTATGTTTGAGAGGTGTAGGAAGCTAGGTATATCTCTCAACATTAAGAAATGTGTCTTTGCTACTCCATTTGGCACTTTGTTAGGTCATATCATATGCAAAGAGGGCTTATTGGTAGATCTTGCCAAGATTGCTATTATTTTGGGGTTGGAGGAGCCTACCAATCAAATTTTATGTGTGGATTCCTAGGGAATATGGGGTACTACATGAAATTTATTAAGGACTATGCCAATATTTCAGCGTCTAGAAGAGTTGTTGAAACATAAAGGGAGATTTCATTAGGATTACAAATGCAGATAGTTTTTACATGCTAAAGGATAGACTCACTACTCACCGCACCCATCTTACACTTTCCATCTCGGGATAAGTAATTCCATGTACATGTTGATTCTTCGGGTATGGAAATTGGAGTTGTCTTAGCATATCCTTGAGAGGGGATTGTTGATCATTCCTTATGATTTTCTATTAAGAAGCTTTCTCGGTAGAACAAAATTATACCACCATAGAGCGTGAGGCATTATCAATGATCTACACAATCTTTGCAAATTTAGGAAGTATTTTCTAGTAACTCCTTTTATTTTCTATAAGGACCACGTGACATTAAATTACTCGGTAAAAAATCCCATTTTGCAAGGGATAATATGCCATTGGATACTATTATTTCAGGAGTTCTAGTTTACGGTTGTGGTGAAACTAGGAAAAGTAATTTGGGACTTGATCATCTATCAAGAATTGCTTTAGGTCAGGACACACAGAGCATTGAGGATACAATGTCAAATGCATAGTTATTCAGGTTACATCGCACTCCCTTTGACTTGTAATATATTTTTGCGTTATTGAGGATAGGTGTGGTGCTAGATGGGATGAAGGCATTGGGAAAAAAATTTGGCCATACTCTTCGTGACCTATATGTTGATTAGTGGAGACTTATACAATCTAGATCGTGATGAGTTTTTGTGTTGGTGTGTACTACAACATGAGTGCACTATAATCATGGAGGAGGCTCATGGTGTAATTTCAGGAGGCCACTATGTGGGGAATACGACCGCGCACCAAATCCTTTTAGAAGGTATTTTTGGGAGACAATTGACAAGGATTGTATCGAGTATTGCAAGGCTTGTGATCATTACTAGTTCCTTGGTAAACTATGAACGAGAGATAAAATTCCATTTAGGCCTATCGCCGGTGAAGAGCCATTCGAGAAGTGGGAAATTGAATTTATGGGCCCTATTTTCTCAGCCACATAAATGACGGGTTTGCATTATATCATTACATGCATAGACTATCTTACACGGTGGGAAAAAGTGGTACCTACGAAGGATTGCACAATGAAAACAACAACTAGATTCTTGTGGGAAAATATAATCAACATGTATGGATTCTCACTGAGTTTAAAAAGTGATAGGGGTACTCATTTCCTAAATAAGATAGTTAGAATCTTGTTGTTAGAGTTCATGGTGGATCATCACAAGACTACCCCTTATCACCCACAAGCTAATGGGACAGTAAAAGCCTTTAACAAAATTTTGAGTCACACGTTGACCAAGATTTTTGATGTTGGAAGAAAGGATTGGGATGACAAAGTTTCTTCCATATTATGGTCATATAGGAAAACTTATAAGATATTGAAAAATGCCATACCTTTTCAATTGGTGTTTGGTGCGGAGCTATGTTACTGGTTAATTCATGTTACCATGACTACGTATTGTGCACGCAAGAGGTTTAGCTAATGAACAAGTGCTTGAGGAAAGGATTGACAAGTTAATGCAGTTGGATGAAAGATGTACAATAGCATGATGGAGTCAGAAAATGGAAAAATCCAAGCAAAAGGCATGACATGATAGACACATTAAGAATAAGTAGTTTGAGGTTGGGCAGATGGTTCTACTTTATGATTTTAAGTTTCTACGCCAACTGAAAATTAAAATTCCATTGGTTGGGGTCATATATCATATCTTATATACTTAATTCAGAACTTTCTAGTTACTGCTACTGGATGGAACATGGCTACCTAGTTATTTCAATGGAATTAGGATGAAGCCCTACTACAAATAAGTCTTTTGCATGTTTATAAATAAGGCATTATTTCCATTAGCTTAGGATTTCCTTAAATGATTTTTCATTTTCTCGTGTTTTCTTTCTTCGTTTATTTTCTTTATCTTTTTGTTTGTTTTGTGTGGGCGCACTTGTGCGCTAGTAGCCTCTTATTATCTCAAAGGGTTTTTATGCATAGAGGACTGCACATGTCTTTAGTGTGGGGTGGAGAAGGATAAAGAAGAGTTCTATAGAATATTGGGGTAAAAGGTAAGGTAAGGAGAGCATTGTTGGTTGGTGGCACGGTAATGAAGTCAAAGGCATACAGGATGGAGGAAAGTAAGTAGAATAAGTGTTAATGATGAAATAATGGTGTCAAAAATCTCTTAGAAACCCACGCACAAGGATGAAAATCACAGAGAAACATGAGATAGGAAATGTCAAAAACTCGGTTTGGAATGCAGAGGAAGATTACCTTGGGCTCTATTAGCAAGCATGAGGATCTGTGGTCGATAAAATTTTTTTACGCGCAAGAAGGTTGTGAGAGTTTCATGCAGGACTACACACATAGAAAAAGTTCTAGATCAAACGCGTATGGGATGGCATTGGAAAAGACTAACTTTAATGTAGTTTTACGGTGGTATGTGGCACAAAGTTTAATGTGGAGAAAAGTGGGAAACTATAAATAGAAGTTCAGGAAAGATATTTTATTTCACCTTGCATTTTTGTGAAGAGCTCTTACAATTTAAGGAGTTCTTATGAATAATTGTGAAAAGTGGTATGTGAATGTAATAAATCAACATATTTGTGAACCAGTTTAGAGAAGAGTACATGAGCGTTCATGAAGGAGGTTGTTTGGTGGATTCCCGTGAGTGATTACGTTTCCTTATGGAAAAATTTTGCTCCAAGTTAGGGTTTACGAGCTAGGGCATGAGTTTTTTAGGATATTTCATAGAGAAGAGGAGCCAAGGGATTGAAAAATAGTAAAACAAGATACAAGGAAGGATTTTCAAAGACCCGACAGTGAGAAAAATGACACTAAGGAAGGGAGCAAACACTTCACCAAAAAAGGGAAAAGGAAATGGAAAAGGAAAACTAGTTGTTTCGACCATTTTTAATGAAAAGTGGTACGTGGAGATGCAAGTACCCAAATGGCGTGTTGTTAGGGAAGGAATGGGTGTATCACATACACAAGATGGCCATGAGTGACTAAAACCACTAGATGAGCACCACTGAGAAGGAAATGACATTAGATTTGGTTCACCTTATGGGAAGGAGGACATAGGATGGAAAGCGTGTGTATGATAACGAAGTGAAGACCAAGATGCGAAGTTTGGACTCTTACAACTCTACGAGTTGCCTGTTTTTGAAAGCCCGAAAGATTATATCGGTGGTTGATGTCACACGTACATGAGGACTATTTTTATTTTGTAGGAAGGATAATGTACTTGACCACTCAACTCATCTCTAGGTACACTGGCCTAATCTGCAAAGGAGATTCGCTGGAGAATGACTTAGGTGATAAGGATGCCATCATAAAGAAATTCATGGCATATGAGTACAAAAAGGGTTTGCACTACTTTGATATCAACTCAATCACCAATCCTATGATGAAGATGGCTGCACATTTAGTCACCAAGTTGAATGGGAAAGAGAGGTGGACACAGATAAACAAGAGGTGGTTGAATGTTTTTCATAAGATTTCAGAGGGAATGGTCTATAACCTCTTGGCCTTTATTGCAAAATACATCATATATGTTGCACATAATGGAGAAAAGATTATGTATGGTAACGTCCTTCTCACCATTGTGTTTTCCAGAAATTGGAGTGCCCGATGGGTCGGATAAATATGTTTGGGAGTACCTAGATGAGGACCCCTCCTCGCTAAAATATTTGAAGCCTACACTTGTGACACAATGACAATGCTGCTCATAAGGTGCGCTTGGAGAAATGGTAAAAATGAGTGTGTGACACATTTGGGGTAGAATGGAGAATACCTGAGAAATTTCCTGAATTAGTGGATGGAGAAGTTGAATTCACCGTATACCAACACTTTTGTATTAGCGATTTACTTTGATGAATGGCACCAAGATTCCTCAAAGTGTAAGTTTCCCTTATCCTTCCAAGCACAAAGACTTTGAGCATGGTCAACGTGTTTAGGGATTCCAAGAAGCTTATATTTTATCTAAGTGAGGTAGACCAAGAGTATTACACACTACGTCGAACTTTGATTTATCCTAAGGAACATGCTTATGTGGAGAAGTATGTCTCTCATGACATACACCTATTGAAATTAGTGTCACTACCTATTGTGAGGAAGTCGAGTAGCGAGGTTGTATATACACCGAGGCCCAAGTTTGAAAAGGGTGCATATGTTGAGGATGATGTATCCGTCCCAAAGGACTCTGCTAGGAGAAAGAAAATAGTTCCTAAGAAGAGAGAACAAGAGGAGACTCTGCGAGAAGGTGTTAAGCATGAATATAATTCCGACTATGGGGGCATAGGAGTCAAGCGTGGGCACGATCACTTACACTCACAAGAAGAAGTCCACTGCGAAGGAGTCACTGAGAGAGAAGAGTCACCCAAGGAATAAAATTCCCCTATGTTAGAAGATTCACTAGTAAAGAAGAAGAAAAGGGTGGTGCAAGGTTTGGAATCAAAGGATATGGAAAGCGTGGAAGGCCACGAGGCGAAGAAGAAAACAAGTAGAAAATAAGCTGAAAATCCTCCTGTGTACAATGTACATGAGTCTCGATGAAGAAAGGGATGAAGAGAAGAATGAGTATGAGGAGGGATCCCATATCATAGGAGGGAGTGAAGAAGTAGATATGCATGATCGGAAGATCCCAACTCCAACTAAAGAATGAGATATATGAAATAGTAGAGAAGGAGGTGATGGGTATTATACAACACTTAGTGGAGCATGAGGTGGAGTACAATGCTGAAAAAGTGCTAAAGGAAATAGAGGAGATCACGAGCATAGGGAAAGAATATGGGAGCATGGGTGGAGATCCTATTTTGGCGGTAAAGTGTCCCCAAGGTAACGTGCACAGGTGAAAAAGGCATGGTAGCGGTGTAGGAATATGCAATGAATTAATTGAATGATCCAAAAAAATTCATGTGCTTGTGATTAAAAATTACAGTGCCCACAAACCAACTACTTTTTGGTCATCTTTTGATGAGCAGTGTGTGTACCCGTGCATAAGAAAAATGATATCCGGGGATTTTGAGTCCCGTTGATGATCCCGAGTTTGAGGTTAACAAGGATGCATTGATGGAGACACCAAACAATGAGAGGGTGAATCCTATTGTGGATTACCAATGGATATATGATGTGTAGATCTGTAATGCACTCAACAAAGTATCGGTGGAGGTGGAAGCAATAATTTTTGTGCAAATGATAGAATAATATTCTTGGAGGATGAGCTTGAGAAAAATAATGAGGAGATCATTGAGAGGGATAGAGAGATAAAATAGAAGTAATTGATCAATGCATAGTTAAGGCATGAGCTGAGGGATGAAAAGGAGAAGGTGTATGAAGTCTACAAGAAGGTAGAGGTTATTTCAAATTCCATTATCTTGAATCTCTTGGACCTAGCCCCTCTGACGAGGTATAATGAGTCAACCATGTACTACTTGGAATACTTAATGTGCGTACTCACCATGGAGAGGAAAACAATTGCATTGGAGTCAATAGAAGAGGTGATGGCACGTCAAAAGGAAGAAGAAAAGTTTAAGATTGGGGAAACAATAACTCGGTACTTCAAGCTCCTTGCCTTAGTTAAGGCTGAATGTAAATGTTTGAAGTTGTTTATGAAAACATGGTGACAGAGATAGAGTAGCAAGCATATTGGTTTCTACCCATGAGGTAGATTTGAAGGAGTTTCAAGAGAAAAAAAAGGGAAATAGGGTGGAGCGAGATAAGATCTTGGTAGAAGTCGAGAAGAAATTAGAGGTGATCAAAACCTTGAGGGTTTTGATTAAAAATAAATTGAAGGAATTATACCCCCAAGTCACTCGTAGGATGGATGCATTGGGAGACCTTAGCAAGCAGATGGAAAACATCATAGATACACTGAAGGATAAGGGAGATGAGCTAAGTTTTGACAAAGTTAGTGCGTTGGTGGGTGATTTACTTCAATAAATGCAAAGTGAGGTAGATGCTTGGGATAAAATTGAAGCATTCGTGAAGAGATATTTCCCACTCCTCATGCGAAAAAGTTCCTTCTATTCTTCCATTCTTTATTCAATTGTAGATTATTTCATTTCTCCTATTCTTTATTCTTTGGTGAAAGAGTAGAGTGTTTCGAGGATGGATAACACGCATAGTGTGGGGTAATGTTGGGCCCTGAATTGACTAAGTCCCAATGCAGAAGGTCAATGCACGCCGAAGGTAGTATAGAAGGAAGGCACTCAATGAAAAGTGTGCAAAGAAAGGGTTTGAGTTGGAACTAGTGCACGCATGGAAGAAGAACATGGGTTTAAGCCACATTTCATGATATGGAGTCACACAGGAAAACATGAATCCGTGGATAAGCATAATGGTGAGTGGATAATGTTATTACATGGATACTTGGGACTCAAGGAAATAATATTCTAGGAGGGGAATATTCTAGGATAAGAATCATTATGGTTAGTGGAAGATTATTAGGGTTTTACGAGATGGCATAGGCACTTGATCATGGAGGGAATGATTCCATTTGGTATGTGACCTGCTCATGAGTGGTTTTGAGGTGGTTGAGAAGAGGATCCCGATTATATTTAAAGGAATTTTGGATCTAAAGAAGAGGTTGGTGTCGAAGAAGGATGGATGGGGTAGATGTAGAAGAGATGGTATGAGAAGTAAGTATAGAAATTCTTAGGTACTAGAAAATTATAACTAAGAAATCTCTACAGCATTGTCTTGTAGGGTTTAGAGATGGTATTCCCGATATATTCGATCTGTATGACCCTTTAGATGTAATGAGGCTCTTGTAAATGTTTATGAATCAATATATGAAGTGTTATTATGGATATCTATGCTTATGGGTGTAAACCCTTATATTCCTCATGGTGTTTTGGATTAGATCTAGTATTTTTATGCTTATTACAATATTTATTTCCATTTATGGTGCATATATGCATGGATATGGTACTGTACTTTCTATTTTTGAGTGAATCCATATATTTGTATTCATGCAAACCTTCCTCCATTAATGAAAGAACATTCTCGTGAAGCTCACATAAAGGAAGGGCTTGTCACCTTATGCGCCTTAGGTGAGTTCCCATCACATACTAGGTGATAGGCCGGCGTGCTTGGGATATAAATAAGGTATATGAAAATATGACTATAGATCCCACATGGCACATTCAAACATAAAACAAATTTGACAGCTATAATCATGAATAATCAACACATTATGATGCCACATGGCACATTAAAACAAAAAACATTTGTGAAAAGTATAATCATGAATAATGCACCCATTATACAACATGGCACATTCAAACTAAAAAAACTTATGATAACTATAACCATGATTAAATCCAACAAATACACAATTAAAGCACATGTTAATGTTAGTGTTATTATATTAAAATAATTAGGTTAGTAGTATGAAATTAGTTTTCCTCCGTTTTCTAGTACACGCAAGGGAGATGATTCTTTCAAGTATGTTTTTTGGGTTCTTATTTAACAAGTCGATGTCTCTTTTTTACTTTGTGCCCGCCTTGATTTATTGGAGGGTACTTTGCATCATCTTGGAAAATTTAAACAATGTGTGTTACTATAATTCATATAGTCTAATAATAACGCAAATCCAACACTTCATGTAAAACATTTCCAAACAAGCTATTACCTGAGGTGGCTGGCTAAGATGCATTTCAGAAAGTGGCCAAATGGTAAAGCCCCCTACAACATCGATTAACATGTCCGCAAAATAGGTAGGATATAGTAGAGGGAAACATTCATCCATGACACTGAGGATCTCAACAACAACACAATGTGATGGAACTTTTCTCCCGTGGTAGCTTGCATCATCACCGACATCATGCAATTTTCCATGGCCCACCAATTCTCTAAACATAATGAAACCCAATGCACCACCAATAGATGACATCTTTGTAGAGAAGGCCCTTTCTGAAATGTAGCGAGGATTTGATGAGGCCTGCATTATAGGAACATTTTAGTCTTTTGAAAGAATTCTGGTAGTTAGTCCAAACAAAAATAAATTTATATACTATAACTTCATTCCTATTTTTAATACTATTTGTATCATAACATGGTTCACAACATAGAATCTTGATTCCACTTTACATAGAGGTTACCTATAAATCCTCGTGTATTGGAAGATGCTCCTTCCCTTCTCTCTTGAGGCCACTGGGAGATGCCTGCAATCATTCCACATTAAATTAGTTGTAGAAAGTAACAAAATAAATCATAATTAAATGTTTGTGTATATGTGAAAAACATAATCAACTGATATTTAATTGTGTATCTATAAATAGGTGCATGCTGATCTCCTCATTCTCCTCTCTCCCACGAGGTCTCGGGTAATCCTGTAGTTAAACAAAGTGGAGAATAAATTAAACAAGGTTATTAGATAACAAAGTGGAGAATAAGGGTTAAGATAAAAATTGGAGTATGTTAACTTGTTAAAATGGAGTTATTTAGTGATCTAGACACTAAATTTTTGATTGTATAGGGACAAGAGTCTATTGAATGTGTCATAGACTATCTGTAAACCGAGGTTCCAGAGCTATCTCCATTTGTTCTAGAGCTATGTCTGTAAACTGAGGTTCCAGAGCTATCTCCATTTGTTCTAGAGCTATGTTTGTAAACTGATGTTATGGAGCTATCTCCATTTGTTCCAGAGCTTGTGGGTAATGCTAGAAGTTGATTTGTACTAGTGGAGCAATAACTTGACTTGAGAAACATATGGGGACAATCTTGTGTAATGAAGATTAGAGTGAAGTTACTAGTTATTGATTGCATTCCTTGAGTGGGACTAATCAAGTTTGAAGTGTCTAAGAGAAAAGGAAATAAATTTTAAGTATGACAAAGATGAAGAAAGCTTAAGTGGCTAGTTGGTGGACCAAGGGCATAGTTGGGTAAGAGATTTTTATTTAGATTGCATTCTTGAACTATACACATGATTAAAATAACTCAATGGAAGATGTTTGACTGAGAATAAAGAGGTTAGGAAAGGATTTGAAGACAATTAGATCAAAAATACCAAAGAAAAGCCAATTCAAATAAGAGCTAATGAAGGGGAACCAAGAGCATGGTGAGAAGGACAAATGTTTGAGGGAACATTCTGAAATTAGATGATTTTGAGTCATGAAAGAAGGTAATGAAGGTATGATGAGACAAATTATATTGCTAGTGGGTGAATAAGTTGCTTAAGAGATCAAAATTTTGCATATTTTGCTACTTTTCAACCTAGAACTAAGACACCTAGACATGATACTAGTTAAATTGGATGAAATTGAGTTTTGGAATTTGTTGTATGCAAGAAAGGGTGTGGTGCACTACATCACTTCAAAATTTCAGGATCAAATTTAATGTTTAAGGCCTCAAATTCACATACCCTATCAAAATATTTAGTGAAGCTTTATGGGGACCCGACTACATAAACTTTGGCATAAATTTATTTCAACTTGATGTCATGACTCCTAATTTCAGTTGAGGCACCTTAAAGCAAGAACATAGAGAGAAGAGTCTCAAGTGATTAGAAGGTCAAATAAAGGATCAACTTAAGACTTACCATGCTCTTCATTTCTTACACCACCACATCAACCATCATTTGAAAAGGTTCCGCTCCATCACCCAATTGCGACAAACCAACCTACAAAATAACAATTTTTTTATTACAATGGTTTTATAACAAATACTACAAATTACAATTCACATGATTTTGTGTTTGCTTTTATTTACCTCAACTTCCTTTCTACTGGTTGGTTTCGTTGCTACTTTTTTTTACATTTTAAAAAATTTGCAATAGTAACATGTCGTCCTCCTACATACATGTTGTATCAATGAAAACGTTAATGAAGGATTCATGAACAAGTGTTTAAATAACAAGACTAAATATAAAATGACTAACTTATGTCATAGTCACCTCTACTATTTCTTTCAGGAATGACCCCCTTCGTTGCTGCATCCATCTCACCCTCCTCAACTTATGAAGACAATGACATGTAACTTATAAGAAATAGATAATACTTATGTACTCACAATGAGAAAAGAGTGAAATGAAACCGTTACTCAAAATTACCATATTTTTCTTCTTTTCTCTCAAAGCCAATATGTTTTCCCTCCTCTTAGCCCTCACAGTCTCTAAATCATAGTCCCTCATGGCATCATCAACCTCTTTCTTGGAGTGTCTGCTAAGCTTGTTGAATGATGCCTTCCCTTCCCTCTTGCAAATGCATTGTATCATGCGTCGCCTCTGCAAAATATAGTGCACACACAACACACCCTCAATGTCTCCCTCTCTCTGTTCCTGTATTACCTCCACTTTTCGGAGGCCCTCTAAGGATACTTTCCAGTAAAATTTCTCCCTTTCCTCTCAGGGATAACATGAGGGAGGGAATGGGCATTTTTCCTGTGGATATTTAGTAGTTGTAGAGTGTAAAATTTTTTGTCACAACTGGGGTACTCACAATAATAAATTATGTGATCCCCATCATGATCCCTCCTATAGTGAAGAGGGCCTATTCAACAACATCGTATACAAAAATAGTAACTAATGGAAATATATGAAAAAAATAAATTACAATATTCAATTTGTTGTTTTTACCTATTTTTCACAATACCATCCTCTGCATCGATTACAAAAACAACATTAGGTGCATCCTCCTGTAATAATCATTCCAAAAATCACGTAGTGAGTCATAAAAACTTGTTACGCACATACACAATAATATATAATCAAATTAAATTAATTTATGATAACAAATACAACTTTAAATTAGAGTAATTTTACCTCCTCTACAACTATGTTGACATATACATGAGAACGAAGCAACGTTCACTGCAGTCACCTCGTCGTCCTTCACTCAAAAATCCATACCATATAAAAAAGTTACTAACATAATAAATAATACCAAAGTCCAAAAAAATACAAATTTTAAACAATCAATGTTAGAACGATTATTAGATAAAGTACACACATGTACCGAAGAAGATATCTGAAAGGTTTAATATCTGTCTTGGTCGTTTTCTCTTACGAGTGGAGGCACTGACTCGGGTGCCTAAAATAAGATTGTGTTAGTTACTTAATATATTAGTTTCAACGTAAAAGATAATACAATTATTTATTTTTCAAATGTAGCAATGGAAAAGGAAAATGAAAAGCTTGTATTCTTACCTACGACGAAGATGCAATGTCCGACATGCAACTTCGTAAAATGTGACCACAACACTGGCTAAATAACAAAAGATCACAAAAAATCATAATTCAGCTTAACAATAACATTTTGGAGAGATATAGTGCCTACATGTATTTTCCTAAGAGTACACACCATATTAGAGTATGTTGACTCCAAGTTTCGAGTATCTTGTGATAACCTTTGCATTATTTCTTCAATGGGCCGCATAATTCCTGCCATAAAAAATCTATGTCTACCATTGCACAAATGCTTCACAAATAGCATGTATTAAGCCATTAAATAACTACAAACATAATTGTACATAACACAAAAAGGAAATACAATGTGTACATATATCATAATGCAATGCCATCCATGGAAAGTGCTAACAACGCTGCCACTTCTTCGTTTATAGTGTCCCTAGACACTCTACATACATCCAACCTACCCCTATTAACTTTTACATGCATATATGAACATTTGAGAAAGCGAGATACAAGCTCTAGCACTTGAACTCGAAGAACAAAAAGATTGACATTGTTACATTGGTATTCACCATTCATTTGTTTCACAACAAGCATATCATGAGAAAACACACAAATGTTCTACGAACTTCATGGCGTATCGCTTCCTCAAGACCCAATATTAACACCCTATACTCAGCTTGGTGGAAGTTCATAGTGGCATTTCCCATAATGGTACCTCTCACTTCTATCTTGCTGCCATCAGGGTCATATAATATGAACGATGAACATGTCATATTTTCTCGAGGTATTAGACACCCCATGAATTTCCAATCTCCAAATGGAAACCATGTTTACCTTTACAATGGACAAACATATATCGTAAGCAACAAAAGACAACATGTTTGTTCTTTTTGAATTTTCAACACTATAAATTTGAACTTTTCAATACAACTATCTACATTCCAAGACATATACATATCTATATATTTCGATATATATACATGTTTCTTTTTTTGTGTTAGTTGTGGTATACAAACTATTTTTTCTTTTCTTACTATGGTATACACACCATGTTTTGTGTGTATATGATGATAAAAACGAATATTCACGAGACATTCCCATAGAATTCTATTGCCAGGGAGCCATCTATCCCGAGGACGGCGCAAGCTATCCTAGCATCGGGATTACATGCCACCCATTCATGGGAATGCATGTGTGGTATACACACATGACATGCATTAGTATTTTTGGTTTTTAGTGTGGTATACAAAATTTTTATACCTCACTCATTATGAAGCTACTCTGCAAAAAGCGTGGGATTTGAGCGCGAGACCTCTTAATTTTTATTAGAAATACCTACCAACATTTATAGTGTGACATGAAACACACTTTGCAAAAGAAAACATATAATTAAATGAATCCCGACTTTGTGTATACCATGATGAGACCAAAATATGTCTCATTATATCACCAAATAGCACTCTTATTCTCTCTCTTAAAATCAAGCTTTCAAGTGAATTTAGATGTAGTTTTAATAACGAGATAACATATTTAAGGTAGAATATAGGATTTATCTTATCATCTCTTTAGAAATATATTTGCAATCTAATTTTTGTTATTTCCTAATATTTATTCTAAATTTGGAATGCAATAGTGTGTAGAAAACATGTCATAAGAAACTCTACTCCAAGTTCATAGATTGCAGCTATTGAAAGTCTTCACGCAACTACTAAAAGGCCCAACTGTTCATAAATTCCTTCTAGATTTCAGATACCAAAACACACAACTAGTGACACTCTATTGGTTTATTGAAAATTAATGTAAAGGAGCAAAAAATATTTAGCCCACTCTTTGCTTCCATTTCATCAACAAAAAATATAGATCTAAACATGTGGCAATCCAAATTCATGCATGCATGTGGCATTCCAAGAAGAATTCAAAGTCATGGACTTAACACTCCTCCATTTTCTCTCCATGTTTCAAGGATGAGAAAATAGTGGAATAGTATTAGGAATGTTGAATAAGTACTCTCCCACTTTTTGTTCCTAGATTAAAGGGATGAGTTATTAGGAATGTTGAATAAGTACTCTCCCACTTTGTGTTCCTAGATTAAAGGGATGAGTTGTAGACATATTCTTGCAATAAGTGGGTTTTTGTAGTCAAGTTTGTTTAGTATTTATTGCTTTGAATAAATCTTCCCAAGAATAGGTAGTTAGTTCTTGGTGTGTGGAATAAGTAAATTAGAATAAAGAGAAGATCGGATTGTATTCCCCAAAAGAGGAGTTGGTTGGATGCATGAACTATAAATGTAACCTTCCACACTCTTGTATGTAATATTGAACCAATCAATGAAAATTTGTTCTCTTTTCTCCAATATTCAAGTTTTGAATTACGATCTAGGAAGCATAATTGAAATCCTCTTCCAAGGAATGAGATGGCCACTCATTCCAAGGAAGTTGGATCTGTGTATTTGTGTTTTTATTTGTAATAATTTATGTTTATGTTTATTCCTTTTTCTATGATTATCATTTTGTTGTATTGTTTTTCTCTTTATATTGTAATATTCATTTTCATTCAGTTTTTTGTCGAACCTACAAGTATTTTATTTGATTTATTTCTAATTCAGCAATTTCCTTTATGCAAGTGTGATTTCATTTCGAAAGTGTGATTTATTTTATGCAAGTGTGATTTTAATTTCTGCAAGTGTGTTTTTCCATTTCCGCAAGTGTGCTTTTCAATTTATGCAAGTTTGGATTGTGTTTGAAGGAGTTGTTTTCCAAAGATCTCTTTCTCCTATTGCATAAAACCATCGAACACCATCCCTAGATTGACATTATTAATGAAGAGGATTAATGACACTCATCGAGACCACACTTAGTGGGACCCACACATATGGATGTATGAATGCGAGGCATGCATGTGGGCATGTGATCCTATCCCCATAGCTATCTTTGGTGACAAGATCGTATGCCCGTATGTATGGCCCCATGCTTACATCCATGGTGCGGACCCACTAAGTGTGGTACACACAAATCAGGGATTAATTTAATTTTATGTTTTCTTTTGCAGTGTGTTCCATGTCACACTGCAACCACAGGACATTGGTAGGGATTTCTAAAAAAACTAAGAGGTCTCGGGTTCAAATCCCATGCTTTTTATGGTCTACACAATGAGTGAGGTATACACAGTCTGTATACCACACTAAAAACTAAAAAAACAAACTAAGGCATGTCATGTGTGTATACCACACATGCATTCCCATGAATGGGTGGCATGCAATCCTAATACTAGGATAGCCAAGCGACATCCTCAGGATAGACGACTCCTTGGTGATAGAATTACATGGGCATGCATGTATATCCATACACACATGTACATATATATGAATATGCATATGTATACACGTACATATATATGCATATATATGTATGTGTATGTAGATGTAAGTGTATGAATATGTACGTGTCACAAATGAGCCTTACGCTATCATGGCTACATGATCACATGACCCGCATCCATATCGCATGATCCCCGAGCATATATGCCATCCATATACATCACACTTTTTCAAACAATCACACCAACGTGGCACGATCTTTGCTGAAGAAATTTTTCACTACCAAAATATTTCATATTTATACTCTTACATACACATACGTATATGTATACATGTACATACATACATACATACATACATACATACATACATACATAAATACATACATACATACATACATACATACATACATACATACATACATACATACATACATATATATATATATATATATATGCATTTGTATATGTATGTGTATACATATGCATATCCATATACAAACATATATGTACAAGTATACATATACATATGTATATGTGATGGTCTCACATACATGGACGTTTGTATTGTCATATGATATTTTTGTTTGTTATATAGACACACATACGACAGAAATGGACAATCTTGTCTTCGTTCGCAAGTAAATGACTGGGTTTTGACTTTGTGGCTAGTGTATATACTCTTGTCTTGGTTGGCTAGCCAATCAATACGATGTCTATACTCTTGGCTGTTTTGATTTAAACATGATTATAATTGTCATAATTGTTTTTTGTTTGAATGTGCCATGTGGCATCACAATGAGAACAACAGTAATCATTGCATCTTGTGCCAATTTTTTCAACCATCATGTGAATTTCAAAATACTTAACATGTGAACCTATTTTTCGTCTATTTATTATAATAGTTTTTCATTGTTAGCATTTGTATTGTAGTTAAGTTTAGATTCCTTTGATAATTTTGATATCCTATTTGTTTACTTGCTTCTATTTTGGATTTACACATTGCATATTTAGAATTACGATCCATGATCATACATAACAAAAGACATCTATAAATCTTGAATAACATATTATTATTATCCTTAATTTCTATTTCACCACATTCATTGACTAGCCAGCCAAAAAAATGTATAAACAAATTTTTATCTCTCTTATGTGGTATACACACAGTGTGTATGTCACAATCCAAAATACCATATATAAATATTGCTATTAATAATATAAGTACGTGTTTTCCTCTAAAAACTGCACAAATCTATAGAATAGAATAATAATAAAAAATGTCTATCTGTGAACAACTTTAAAATTTGAAAATCGCATAGCGTCTAAATGTGTTTTTAAAGGTCTAATGTTTCTCCTCAATTGCAATGCAGTGAACCTTCTCACCAATTCTTGTTCTCCCGTCGAACCTTTTGTGAATAAAATTGTAGAGTTCCAAGTTTTGTCAATGCATAGACCTTTTTCCTTCACTTTCACAAAATACTCATCTGTCCTTCGATCCCATTCTATTTTATTTTGCATTGTAGAAGCAAAGGCTATTAACTGGGACTCCCCCATAAAGAAATTTTCTTGAATATCTCGACATGTGACTCAAAAGGAGATTACACAAGTGGAATTCACACATGATATTTTGATGTTCAGTGGAGATTCTTGTAAATGCCTTCAAAAAATTCTATGTCATTTTTTATTTCATATGGCAATTCACAAGCTATTCTTGATAATTGCCACCTGTAGAAATGTTCCTCCAAGAAATCACTATATAGAGACGAAGGTATTCTCCGGAAAGCAATTTTTCCCCTACTTCACAGGCAACATGTAGGTCCTTTTTGATATTTTTCTTTTACTTTTCTATTTATGTCATTTCCATCTTCTCCTCTTCCAATTGATTTTTTAATGTATCATTTTGAGAATAATTTTTTTTATAAATGTTACAAATTATACCCCACACAATTCTAACATCTTGTATGTTCAAGGAAGTTTGAACTTCCTTATCAACTTTTACTTTAGCATTAGAAAGGGTTGTTTCTTGATTTTCCTTGTATTGCATTTGTAAAGAGGAGATCGGGTTTCTATTGATTATGCACTGCCTAGCATGGTTTTTTTCCTTTTGTTTCTTAATTTATTTGAAGGGGAAACAACTAAGCTTGACCTTAGTATGGTGGGGTTTCTAGGATAACCGTAGTGTTGATTGTGTATGTTTTCACATCGTTTTACAATAATTGATCAAAACTTCTTTACCTCTAAACAAACTTACAAAACACATCAAGATAATGTTCTTTGTTAAAGTACCTTAATATTTTATTAATAATTATGATTACATTACAAAGTGGATAAGATGAACATGTGATTATAACTTATTTAGTTAGATACATATATGATTAACACAAATCATGATTTACATCCATAAATCAGATTCATGATCTATATAAAGACTCTCGAGATACGTCGAGGCTATAAAATAAATTCTCTCCTCCTCTTCCTTAGTAAGGTCAAAATTAGGGATGAAGATGTAATCTTCAGTGAAGAAATCAAAATCTTCCTCCAGGGTATTGTATAAGTGGGTGAATGTTGAGTCAGTGTTGGATATGTTGATTTGGTTGTTGGAATCAAACTCCGATTAGTGCGGTAGTATTCTTCCAGGTGTTCAAGGACGGTCTCATATTGGCATTCGTATTGAATGAGGTCCTCATGTAGTCTTAGTGCTTCATCATACACATCCCAAGAAACATCGGTATCTTCCTAGAAACGCTGTGTAGAGGCAAAAATAGCCTCTAGGTGATCAAATGGAGGATCCTAGATCAAGAAAAGTTTAAGATCATCAAACAAATTTTATTGTTACGAGTATAGTGGATGATGGACCACGGAAAATAATGATCTATGGGAAAATTAGAACCTCCTAATGCCATCTGAAAACATTATACTAGACAGGATATTAGTAGATAACAAGAAAAAGATAGAAATTTTGTTCGATTTAGCATAAAATGATAAAAAAGCATAAAAATACAGGAATAGCTAGCGATTTAGAGAAATCATTTGGTGATTGGGGTAATCACTAGTGATTACTATGAAATCTAAAAACTTCCTAAATAGAGTTAAAATTGATTGATTAAGCTACCAATTTAATAAAAACAAAGTGTTATTTGACATGTAAATGGTGTATAAGCAAGAACATACTTGCTCCTAGTGTCTAAAATGAATCAAAACAAGTGATTTACCTTGTAGAATGGATCAATGTGACAAATGAATGGAAGAAGGTTGTTAGGGGGTGAAAATGAGAAATCTAGTGATGAATTTGATGTTCCTTGAACAACATGACGTTGAATAAATTTGG
Organism: Taxus wallichiana var. yunnanensis; assembly: GCA_018340775.1. Classification (NCBI taxonomy): domain Eukaryota; kingdom Viridiplantae; phylum Streptophyta; class Pinopsida; order Cupressales; family Taxaceae; genus Taxus; species Taxus wallichiana. The sequence goes on from CM031243.1 coordinate 487,027,364, forward strand.
TGTGAAGTGCTTGGATACTTGATGAGTTGGGATTGAGATAGAGTGTACCTGCAAAGCTTGAGAATTTGTGTTGGAAAATGAGGTCTGCAAAAAAGTATTTATAGATCGCCGATGATTGGGAAAATCGTCGATGATTTCGATGGAATCTAGTTTGGTTATAAAATTGAATGATTAGCTTCCATTTTTAGCTCAAAATGGTATATTTCAAAGTTGTTAATGTGAGGAGTGGTTAAAAAATCACGAGCTAACTTATTTGGATGAGGGGGAGTTAGCCTTTTTAGATGTTTGGTTAGAGGAGGTTGATGATTTTTAGAAGGTTAACTAGTTAGGGATAAGTTAGTGATTTTAAAAAGTAGCTAGGTGGATGATGAGGTGTTTTAGTTAACACAACGAGGTGTAAGGGGTTAATAAATAATTTATTTATTTTAATTAATTAAATATTTATTTTAGACTTTAGAGACGTGAGGATATGAGGGTCGTAAATATATTAATTGAAGGATGATAGAAAGATGATCTCGTAAAGTTTTGTACAATAGTCGTCTTTGATTGTGAATGTTCTCAAATCGAGGGAATGCCAATTTTGGTGTCTACATTTTCCCCTTTTTATCTGGATTTTTTGGCAAATTGCTAGATAAAAATGATTAAGAAAAGTTGTGTTGGTATGGGTGAATTCACTATAGCACGATATAGTGAACACCGGTGTGCTTCTATTTCAAAAGGGCTCAATGTCTTTTGATGTATGATCCTCACTGGTAAAATTTGAGAGATGGGGAAAAATAAGTGATGGGGAAAAAGGGCTAGTCTCCCATGGATGAATAGTAATTCCCAAATTTTTCAATGTGTTGATTTGTTCGGATATTTTGAAGGTCAAGACCTTTTGGAAACATGGGATACTTTTGCAATCAATGAAAATGAATTGTTTTGTAAGAAATATTAATAAAAATCAAAAGACATGGAAATCTCTCGACGATTAGGGCAATTGATAACGATTTTAGCCAATCGCTAGTGATTGTCTTGCGTAAAAAGGGGTTAAATAACCTGGTTTGTTTGTTTTTATTTTATTATTTGCGATCATGATTAGCGAAAGTGACTACGAAAACGTGCTTCTTAAGAGAGAGATTGCATGAAAAAGCTGATAGGATGGCATATTCGGCCGAAAGAGGAAACCCGTGTAGGATGAGATGAGTTTTCAACTCAAATTTATTTAATTTTTGTGAATTCTTTGCAATTTTGATGAAATTGGTGTCGTTTGGGGTCACAAGAGTTGTTTAGTAGGAATCATCGGTGATTCATCGAATCGCTAATGATTTATTTGAATCATCTACAATTGTTATGAATTATTGGTGATTCAACTGTTTGTGAAACAACTTGCTTTTTTGATGAAATTTCGACTTTTTGTAGGATGTTTTAAGGTTTTGGATGAATTTTATGCTATTATTTTGTTATTTTATCATATTATTTGTATTAATGTGTGTTTTGTGCATTTTTTCTTACAGTGGACACAAAGCTTAGTATTAGAGACCACATCCCCTTGATGTTAGATGAGGTCGAGAGAGGATTTGATTGATGATGATTAGTGATTAGTGTCATCAATCCTCTTCATTAATAATGTCAATCCGAGTGGTCTGGTGTCCGATGGTCGTATACGCATAGGAGAAAAATATATTTGGAAAACAACTCCTTTAAGCACAATCTAAACTTACATAAATTGAAAAACACACTTACGAAATGGAAAAGCACACTTGCAAAAATTAAAATCACACTTGCATAAAATAAATTTCTGAATTGAAAACAAATGAAAAATAAATAAGATGCCTACGGAGTTCACAAAATAAATTATAGGAAAAGAAATATTACATGACATAAAATAAAAAATTCACAACAAAAACAAAAATTACAGAATAAATAAATAAAAATAAAACATTGATTGATCTTCCTTGGAGTGAGTGGCTAGCTCATCCCTTGGAAGAGGACTTAATTCATACTTGCAAACTTTAATTCAAAACCTGCAGAATAATTTTACTCACAATATTAGAGAGAAAGAATGGATTTTATTTGATTGGTAAAATATTACATACAAGAATGTGGAAGGTTACATTTATAGTTCATGCATCCAACCAAATCCTCTTTTTGGGAATATAATCTGATCTTCTTTTTATTCTAATTTACTTAGTCCACACACCAGAACTAACTACCTATTCTTGGGCAGATTTATTCAAAGCAATAAATCCTAAAAACAATAAACTACAATAGTCCACTTATCATGGAGAAAATTTCTACAACTCATCCCTTTAATCTAGGAGGAAGCCATTGGTAAGGGATAAGTTAGAGCTTCACTCCACTTCTGTTGGTCTTTGATTTTAAGACTTGAAGAGGAAGAAACGGGCCAAGGAAAAGGAACCAAGGATGGTGATGCATAGTACAGTGTAGAAATTGATCTCCAAGTGGGAGATTGTTGAGTATGGAGCTTAATTGCTTCACAAGAAATTTTTTTAAGGGTATGGCCATATCTCTAATCTATATATATAGTAATCGGCGTCGGTCAAAATGTAACCAACATCACCAATTTAGGTCAAGAAGTGACCATCGACGGTTAGGCAATAACCGAAAGTGATGGTTACCTATGCGACACTGCTTTTTTTTTTATGAGAATTAGAATAAATCACTTGTTTTAAAGATGATTTATTGATTATAAAAGCATAGTTAAGTTACCCAAAATAGTTATATATGCATGTATGCATTGTATGAGGGTAAGTAAGAAAGTAATAAGAAGAGAAAGAAAATAGCAATTATCTTGCATGTAAGTTTTCTTGGTGAGAAAGAAAGAGTAGCTGAGTGAGGGAAAATCATTGAACATCATGTGAGGTGTTGGAAGATAGCAAATCTTCATTATATTTCCTCTGTAAAGCACTAAATAATAATATTGGTCATTTATTGGTGGACGTAGCCCACATTGGGTGAACCACGTTAAATTTGGTGTTATCTTTCTCTTGTTTATTTTATCTTCTGGCTTATTTCCGCATTCATTATTTGTATGCTTTATCTGATTATAGATTTTTGTAATAGTGTTATATGGTTTAACCCCATAGGTAAAACATAGGATCTACCTAAAAATATCCTCCAATTATTACCCACAGGGAAATGGTCTGGCGGAGTCTACTAATAAAAACTTAATCAAACTCATAAAGTGAATGGGGCATGAACATAAGAGATTATGACATGAACATATCAAAATAGCCTTATGGGCTGATCGATCACCCCAAAGTAGATCCTAAAGGCTTAGTTGTATGAAAAATTCTATGGGAAAAGTGTCATAATGCCAATTTCCTTCAAATCCCTACATTACAACTATTGAAATAGGCTGAGATAGAGGAGAATGGAGCGATGCAAGTAAGACTCACCAAGCTAGTAGAGCTCAAGAGAAATGTGAATCCACCCATGAGGCCATGATCAGTCACCAATAAGTGGTTAAGACTTGGTTTGATTAGAAGACATCAGAACCAAATTTCCAAGTTGGAACTACAGTCTTGAAGTGGGATGTAAGAGCCTCCAAGCTTGGGAATCACGAGAAAATTTGACCCACTATGGAGGGCCCTTCAAGATCAGCGCATGCAAGCAACACAATGTGTTTGAACTCGAAACTATGGAAGGTGATCCCTTAGAAATTCTGGTGAACGGAATTCACTTAAAGCCTTTCCTATGAGTCCCTTTGTAAAGGGTTGTATCATATGTATATTTTTCTTTTCTTTGTTCTTTTCTTTTCCTGTTGTTTCCATTTTAATAAGTGTCTCGAGACACGTGTCCTTCATGGATGCCCCTTGCCTCTTTTTGGAATTTTGGAGGGAGTGTACCTTCTATTTTTTCTAAAATTAATGATCCAACAACTGCATTGACACTTAAGAGAAAAATATTTCAATTGACACAAAATCTCTCGAAGAACATAGAAATTGGCGCTTGAGGTCATTAATTAGAAAGTGGTCATTGTAATAATGACCTTGTTTATGTGTGAGCCATATTTTGATCACCATATTTTGTCACCCCGACCCTCGTTTCCCTTGTTCGCTCAGCTCAAAATTGGCTAAGTATGAAGTTGAATGTGGAAGGTGTCCACGTGCCTCGTTGGTGTAATCAAGGCATAAAGAAAAATAATAAATGCTCTATATCTTGCACCGTATTGTCCACGTGTCCTAGGCCTGATAAAGGTTACCCGGTGGGTTGAAAATTCAAAAGCATACCAAATTTGTAATAGGGCCTCCATGTGTCACCTGAGCACACTTTCAAATAGAGGAAAAGATGAAGCCTCCCCAAACTAGCGTGCGTCCATCACATGTTTCTCAGGTGCAGTTCGGGGAATCAAGCTCCATAAAGGACCTCAAACAAGCATCCAATCTCCATGTGGCATGAAAGGATCATCACCAACTCCAAGAGGGAAAGTTGGGTGAATTGAAGGCAAACACAAATATCTCAACATGTAGTTGAGATATTGACCCCGAAGGAAAGGATCATGTAAGAAAATTGAATGCTACTAGTAGAATCTCTAATTCCAGAGACTTTTAAGTAGGAGCCATGAACATCTATAAAAGTAGGTCTAATCTTAAAGAAAGGAGAGGAGCTAGGGGAAGAGAAATAGACAGGTTTGCAAAGTAGATTGAATGTTCAGATTTTTGTAATAGCTAGCCTTAGCAAGACTCTGTTGTACAAGGGAATTGTAATTTGTGCCATTTCGGCCTTATGTATCATTTTCTCCATAAATTGAGTCCTTGTTATATGGCACTTTGGATTTCATGTTCTAAGTCTTTATTTTTCTACTAAATAGTTCTAGGTAATTTAAGAAATCCATCGTATGCGATGCGCCCTCGGGTTTTTTACTTATCTATTATTTGTTTTTGTCATGTGTTTAGTATCCTTAGATTCTGATAAATCTAAGGTATTTCTAAAATAGATGGATCATGCTAAAATGCTCTTCAAACTATTTCAGATAATTTCCTGGGTATCCTTCTGTCTAATTAGGATTTATTTGGCATGTCACCTTAGTTAGTTTTACATTTCTTTTAAATCTTTCTCTTAACCCTATCCCACACTAGAGAAGAGCCACTTCTTTAAAATATGGAGGTTACCTTAGGACACACGTCCCACTAACCTAAGGTATCCAAAGACTTTGATGGTTCATCCACAAAGATAATCGTCAAAATTTATAAGCGAAGGGATGCCAATTCTAGTTACAATATCTTCATAAAATTCCATAATGTTGGCCTCATGTGATTTCTTGGTAAAACTTCCTCTACCCACTCGGTGAAGTAATCTATGGTTGTGAGGATCCATTTGTGACCCAAGCTTGATTTTGGGTTGATTACCCCAATGAATTCTAACCCCATTGAATGAATGGTTCATTTATAGAGATGGGATGGAGTGGAAGAGCTGTTAGTATTTATTTTCCTATAAATAAGACACATTTCTTACATTAATTGATCCATGAATAATAGTCATTGAAGAGGTTAGACCAATAATACCCGGCCTTCATTCTTAAAGAGCTATGAATCTTGGGGAAAAGTGACCCCTATTTCTCCATCATGGAACTCATGGTAATATCTTCTCTATTTGACTGTTTTGATGCACTTTAGGTAGACACCATTAATGTATTTTTGAATAAAACACCATCCACTTTTAGAGTAGGTATTTACCTTAGCTCATGTTCACCTAGGTAATTTATTTACCTTTATTGTATTTATCCTCACCCACTTATGTATATGGATATTTCTTTTATCTTATTTAGATATTAGGAAGATATTATCTAGTTGTTAGGTATAGTTCTTTCCTTGATCTATAGTATTGACTAGATCTTTGATGACTAGTTCTTTCCTTGATCTATGGTATTGACTAGATCTTTGATGAGTAGTTCTTTCCTAAATCTATGGTCTTGACTAGTTCTTTGATGACTAGTTCTTTCCTTGATTTATGGCTTGATCTATGGCCTTGAATGGTTCTTAGATTGATCTTCCTTTCCTATATAAGCAAGGCCCATTCTCATTGTACATATATATGAGAGTTCCATAATAATATATGATATTATTGTTCTTTGTTTGCAAATTCTTTTGTAAAGTTATTATGGTGAATTTCTTTCAGCTTATCAAATGTGGTGTGTTATGATCATCTGAGATCTTCATGGCTTAGAATGATCTTATTATCATTCCTTTCATGGTATCAAAGCAATAGATGATGTAGACATCCATCTGTAAGTTTTTCTTTACAAGTGAGGGTTTATTATTTTCTGCAGCATGCATTTTTGTGTAAAATAGAGTGCACCATTAGATCTAGAAGGTGCCTAAACCCTAGAATTATTGTAAACTTGACTATATTATGAGACAGTAGAATCTGGGAAAATTTAAAGGGTTTTTTGGAACATTTCTCAAAATTCCATACAATTGTGTACAGATAAAAAAGTTGACACAAAAATTATATAAACTTTATGGCTTTTTCGAGAAACTTTCTGGATTTCTCTCATTAGTTGGTCTATACAGTGCCATAAAAAGAGATATTTGTAGTCTAAGTTTGTATTAACAATTATAATTTTTGGGTGCATTATTTTATCCATTGGATATAGGCATGTACCTTCTAAATGCATTCTTTTATACTCTAGATATTTTTGTTTTGGATGTAGTCTTTTATCCACTTTGGACACGAGATCTGTACCCTCTCGGTGCATTCTTTTATCCATTGAATATTGGAATGTACCTTTCGGATGCATTCTTTTACCCTCTATATATTTATGTTTTGCATGCAGTATTTTATCCACTAGACGCAAATCTATACCCTATTGGTGCATTCTTTTATCCATTGGATATAAGCGTGTACCTTCAGGATGCATTCTTTTACCCTCTAGATATTTCTATTTTGGATGCAGTATTTTATCCACTGGACACAAATTTGTACCCTCTCGGTGCATTATTTTATCCATTGGATATAAGCATGTACCTTCTAGATGCATTCTTTTATCCACTTTGGACGTATATTTGTATCCTCTAGGTGTTGTCCTAAATTTTATGTTGAATTTTTGTATCTATCATGGATTACGAGAATGATATGCTTTTCTTTGAAGTACTTGAGATATATTAAAATAATTTAAAATACAAAACTCTTATTAATTAAATAATAACATATACACTCAAATGGTTAATCAACCATATTTGTTTCTATTCGATTGTTATATTGTTTTAAACAATATATTTGTCTTTTTCTAATTCCCCGCTTCCCGATGTTATCGAAGCTTATTCATTTTTTGGCATTTGGTCACACTCAGGCAACTTATTCTCCTGTGTGTATTTATTCTCTATGGCAATATCTATAAATATTGCAGCCCATTCTCTCGTATATTTTTACCGATTGAGATTAATAAAATATCACAGCTTCCGTCCCTGCTTTCTCAATCGACATTTGGTACCAGAGCGAAATTCTGCCCCTGAAGGTGTGGAGAAGGTTGCAGAGAGAGAGGAGATTCGAGAGAAGTAATCTGCACTTCGAGAGCCTAGTGCTGCCTCCTGCAAACTTCCCGTAACCCCATCCCCGCCTCCCCAACAACCTCCTGCTCCTTCCTGTGTTTGGAAGGCAAATTTTTTTTTGCAGACTGCACTCAACTGTGCAAAATTGCATGTATTGAATTTTTTTTTAAAAAAAAAAAAATTCCCAATCGTGGGTTTTGATTTTACCGCATTTAGAGGTATATTTTGTTTTGAGGATTGCTTTGTTGTGTATATGCACTGCAAAGTGAACAAACAGAGAGCAAAGAAAAATAAAAAAGAAGAAAGAGGCACCCAGCTGAAAATATACGAGCTGGGAGGTGAAAAAAAGTTTTTTTAGAGCATATGCGCCATACTCTCCCCCCCATGCGCTCGCATTAGGAAAAAAAATTTTTGGAGCTAAAAACGTCATTCTCCTCAAGCCCGCGCCCTTCTCCATCTGCCACGCCCTGCACATGCAAACAACAAGCAAATGAAGCTTAGATTGTAAAAATACGGCTCAATAATCAAAAACGCTCCAAAGATCAAAAAAATGCGCCTAAAGATCAAAAACGCCTCAAAGATCAAAAAAATGCGCCCCAAAGATTAAAAAAACGCCGCAAAGATTGAAAAAAATGCCACAAGATTAAAAAAAAACGCCCAAAGATTAAAAAAATACAAGACAAAAAAACGCCTCAAATAAAAAAACGGCTGTGAAAAATGTGGCCTGGCATTCAAACACGCGCCCAAGAAGAAAATACAAGAAAAATACTATTGATCGGGGTGGAAGGAGAAAAATGAGGCCTCGAGCAAGTAAATGCGGCCTGAGCAAAGAAATAAAGCCTCAGATCCGTTTTTTGGGCAAATAGAACCCTAAAAACGCCCCTTCACCAGCATGCGCCACGTGGCATTCATTTTTCAAGAGGTAAGTCAATTTATTTGACATTAAATACAAATTTCTTCCATTCATAGTCCAAGCGCCCCAAGTGGCCAAGTTGGTTATTGCATGTGCCTTAGGAGTGAGAGGTTTGAGGATCAAATCCCACAAAAACACTCAAAAACTCTCCTTTTGCATCTGGCGGAAATTCTGGCGGAACTGCTAAATTTAGCAGGTTTTTTGAATTTAGTTACGACTAACTAAATTTAGCGGAGAATCCCTAATTTAGGGTAAAAAAATTTTTTTCTCCTATTTGGTCTGTTTTCTCATTCCAGACATTTTTTGCAAAAGGAGACCCACCTAAAAATTGCATTTTCAGCTATTTTTTTGCAATTTTTAGCATTTTGGGTTCAGGAGGTCACCAGGACCCCGAAATTGTAAATTTTTGCCTGTCATTCAAATTGTATTGTATATTGTACTAATTTGCAGGTTGCCATAGTCAACTGCAAAACTTTGTAACTGCTCAAAAACTGGCAGAATTGTAATCAAAAATAGTAAATTTGGTTCTGTAACACTCACGAGATCCTAGATCTCATTCGCAGCTGCTCGTATATACAAGGCCTCCGGGAAGCGCTTACGGTAAAGCCGCCACGACTACTACCGCACTTAACGCCTAATATAGCTGCAACAACGCCGTCTGGCATCGTCCCTATAAATCGACGGGGAGTAATAAGGTCACATGAGGCACACACTATGAACCATCCCATCCGTCCTGAACGATCGCAAGACATAAATCCGACTCGAGAAATTATCCGAGTATATAGCAAAGTTACGCGCGCGTATGAGGATATTTCTTTGAGCCGGTGTCAATAATCGCACAGACCCCATCAGGATCTGTCTTGGTACCACGTATCGAATTCTTTCACGTACGTTAACGCCTCTTTCACGCATCACCGGTATATAGAAAGGGCGAGCTTCTTCCACGTACCGACGGGTATATCGAAGGGCGCGTATATAGAAAGGTTCGGTATATTAGACTAACGGTATATAGATTGGGAGACCTTATACCTGGAGTGATAAGAGCCAAACCCTGTCAGTGTTTTCTGCAAAATGGGCACCAATGCCCCCAAATTTTTTCTTCCGATTCACAATTGCTCAGAGGAAGCAACTATGCTGCTTGGAAGACAAAAATAAAGACACAACTTGAGTTTGAAGAAATCGGGCCTGTTGTGACTGGTACTCTAACCAGATCACCAACGGATGCAACACAACAACGACAATTTGATAGAGCAGATCAGAAAGCAAAGCTCATCATCTTGTTTGAGTATCCGACGATGTGCAAGTCCACATTCGAGATGCCACATCAGCAAAAAGAAGCTTGGGATAAGCCGAGCACAATATATGAGGCCAAGAACAAGAATGTCATACTCAATTTGCAGAGTCGGGCTTACATACGTTGAAATTCAAACAGTAATGAGAAAATCAAGCCTTCCTAAGAAGAGTCAGCAGAGTTGAGGGCTTCACTTCTAGCCCTAGGAGAAGAGGTCAAAGATGAGTCTCTCGCTCCCATTGTTCGAGAGCTCTCCCTTCTTCTTACCGAATTTTTGTCACAACTCTAAACTTGTCGATACGACAATTAGTTTTGACAAGTTAGTAAACCTACCGCAACAAGAGGAAGCAATGTACAACAAGGATGATGAAGAGGAGCAGTAATCGTCTTCACATCAAAAATGGAAAGGAAAAGGTAAAGGAAAACCTAAATCCTATCAAGTCCCCACATCGAATCAAGTATCATGGGGACAATCAATGTAAGAAGCGATGTCCCATTTGCAAAAGAGGACATGACTTGCAAGAATGTTGGTTTAACACATATAAGAAAGGTTCATCGAAGCAATTTTGACCACAACAACAACAAACTTACAAGGGACATTCAAACAATTATCACGGGCGTAAAAGGGGAACTGAAAAGAAGACCCCACCAAAGAAGGTAATATTGCCGAGCAACAAGATCACCGACAATGAAGACTTCTTGTTCACCGCTCGATCAAGTGAACCATCCACGTCATCTAGTGACGTCCGGTATGTTGATTCGGGAGCCACTCGACACATGACCGCCACAGACCGGTTTATTTCAATGAGGGACACGCCATCGAAAAATCATGTTTCGTTGGGAGATGATTCTTCATATACAAGATTCAGGATTGGAAACATTTCTCTACCCTTTGGTTCACGCAAATGCAGAATATCGATGTTCTATATGTCCCCGGGTCGACAAAGAACCTTCTTTCGGTCACCAACTCCTAGATCACAACCCGAAAAATTGACTTTGATAGTCAATCCGGCAAGAAAATGTGTTTGATTCGAGATAAATCCAGAGGCTCAAAATAATTGCAAAAGCCTCAAATGTGGGACGAATGTTTCAACTTGATTTCATTCACAAAATGATCAAGCACTCGTGGCTAAAAACTCCACCTCACCTAGTTGTGGCATCGGAGATTTGGTCATGTAAGTTTCAAATATCTCGACACACTTCGCCGGTGTAATATGGTACATGGGCTACCATCTCTTCGTAAGGATACAGACAAGTGTCCTCACCGCTTAGCAGCAGGAAACAACACAGAGTTTCATTCCAAACAAGTACTTTTCGAGCTCATGGAAAACTTGACTGGTTCATACCGATCAGGCGGTCCAATGCAACCAAGTCATTCAGGGTTCCAAGACTTCATGCTCAGTGTTGATTTACTATTCACGCAAAATGTGGATTTTTTTGTCTTCGCAAGAAAAGTGAAGCCTTTTAAACGCTCAAAAAGTTCAAAGTGGCAATGAGAAAGAAACTGGTCATCACATCGTAACTCTCCGCCGTATCGAGGGGGAATTCACCAAAGATGAGTTCAGAGACTATCTACAAACTCACGGATTCGCCGACAAATGCCTCCTCCACACACACCGCAGCAAAATGGTGTTGTCGAGAGAGAAGAAATCGTACTATCATGGAAATGGTGCGATGCATGATCGATGATTCCGACTTGCAAAGACATTTTGGGCGTAAAAAAAAAACAAAGTATTTGTTAAACAGAAGCGCCACAACGCTTCTTGATGGAATTACACCACAAGAAGCATGGTCAAAGAGGAAACCATCCATCGCACACCCTCGAGTATTCGGATGCAAAGCAAAGCATGCACATACCCAAACAGAATAGAAAGAAATTGGACATGAAGTCACAAAATCTCATCTTCATTGGATACAATGAAGAGACTCTTGGGTACAGACTGATGGATCCTAAGACCAAAAAAGTCTACACAAGCAGAGATGTTGAGTTTTTCGAGAAGAAGGAAGTAGAGACTCCTCCTCCGGACTCGCAAGATGTAGATTTTTCACCAGTTGTAAAAACTGAAGCAAATGTTCCCTCAGAAGATGAAAGTGATGATGGGGATGATGGTGTTGATCAGATAGAACCACAACCCATGGGAACAGCTCAACGTATGCCTAAATGGTGTACAAGCACATTACGAGATGCAAGACTGGATGCTCCACCGGATACATCCACCCCTGGACCACTGGACTCACAAAGAAAGCAAGAGAAGAAGTTAACTTTTCTTTGATGAGTAGAGTTATTGAAAGACGAGCCATCTACACCCAGAAGCCCTACAAAAAAAGCTTGAAAGATGCCATGGATTCTAATATCAATCGCTGATGAAGAATAACACTTGGCAGCTTTGTCGATCTTCCACCAGGAAGAAACCCATTGATGCAGATGGATATTCAAAACTAAGTACAAAGCAGATGGGACAAAGGGACAAGTGTAAAGCAAGACTTGTAGAAGAAAGGGGTACGCACGTAAAGAAGGCATTGACTATGAGGAGACATTTGCTCCCACAGCTAAGATCAAAACGATCAGGATGATCTTTGCTCTAGCTACTCAGTTTGGATGGAAAGTTCACCAAATGGACGTAAAAAGTGCCTTCCTGAATGGAGATTTACAAGAAGAAGTCTACATGACTCAACCTGAGGGATATGTTGTACCTGGTCAAGAAGAAAAGGTATGCAGACTCAGGAAATCTCTGTATGGCCTCAAACAGCACCCCGGCATGGTACATCAAGATTGATGAGCATCTCGCATAACATGGATTTGTCAGAATCCATACGATCCCAATCTCTACCTCAAAAAGCAAGGGGGGGAGATGGTGATTGTTGTAGTTTATGTCGATGATCTAGTCATCACTGGCAGTTCAATGAAGATGATTGATGAAACAAAGAAAGATCTTAAGCGATCATTCGACATGACAGATCTCGGCTTATGCACTACCTGTCTCGGATCGAAGTATGGCAAAAGAGAATCACATCTTTGTTTCTCGATGAAATATACCAAGACAACGCTCGAGAAGTTTAGGATGATGGATTGCACACCAATTGCTACACCTATGGAGAACAGACACGCTTATCTCGCTCGATCCATCTCCCGAGGTAAGTGCCACTCTCTATCGGCAAATGATCGGGAGTCTCATTTACCCGACCTACACTAGACCGTATATCAGCTTTGCAAGTGAGCTATCTATCCAGTTCATGCAAGAACCCAAAGTTTGTCATCGAAAGCAGCAAAGCGCATTTTAAGATATCTCAAAGGATCAAGTGATCTTGGTCTAGAATACAAGAAGAACGAAAACTTCTTCTTGACTAGATATTCGGATTCGATCATGCAGTAACATTGATGATAGAAAATCCACTTCGGATTTGTATTCTTTATGGGATCCGACCAATATCATGGGGAAGTAAGAAACAACACTTTGTTTCTCGCTTCTTCCACGTGCCGAGTATCGCTCGCAGAGAAGCCGTCTCGTGAAGCGATTTGGCTACGTCGCATACTGGAAGGACTTGGAATACCACAGGACAAACCGACCACCATGTATGTTGACAACGAAGGTGTTCTCAAACTTGTTCGCAATCCAGTTTTTCACGAGAGAACAAAGCACATTGAAGTTCAGGTTCATTTCATACGCGAACATGTGTCAAGCACAACATCCAAATTCAATTTTGTCCAACAAATTAACAACGAGCAGATATTTTCACAAAGTCACTTGCACGTGACAAGTTCGAGTTGTTCAGAGCATTTCTCTCCTCATCTCTCCAGACAATGCACAATTAAGGGGGGGAATGTTAGGATAAATAATATTATCCTATTATTAATTATGCATAGTTAGATTATTTAATTAATTTTATTAATTAAATAATAAATATACTGTTGTATGGTTAATCAACCATATTTGTTTGTATTCAGATTGTTATATTGTTTTAAACAATATATTTGTCTTTTTCTAATTCCCGCTTCTTGATGTTATCGAAGCTTATTCATTTTGGCATTTGGTTGCACTGTGCAACTTATTCTCCTGTGTGTATTTGGCTATGCAATATCTATAAATATTGCAGCCCATTCTCTGTAATTTTTACTGATTGAGATTAATAAAATATCACAGGCTTCCGTCCCTGTTTCTCAATCGACATTATTTCTATACTCACCGAACTTGATCCAAAAATGTCATTTTTTGAGCATGTTCCTTCTCCCGATGCTCCTAAGCATATTAGGCTTATACTCATGTTCTTACTAAAATAGTAATTCTTCCAATGCATTGCGCTTTACACACTCTGAGTATCCCACACAAATTCCTTCTACTGCATATGCATGGCTCTTTTTCGAGAAGAATACCACTACATTTGGTTCTCGCATAATCAGTTACTATGGGTTTTATTGACAGAGGTATTGATAGACATTCATAGGAAATTACTTCTCATATTCCACATGCTAAGTGGAATTCTCACCATGGTATTGGTTTTAGAATAGGTACTTCATTGGGATCACACATTGAAAAATATTTTATTTTTGTTAAGCTTGACTCTTTCCAAGGATCATGAGCTAAACATGAGTTTTGCACCTTCACTGTGCTTGAGAAATCTAAGGTTTCAATGTTAGACATGAATAACCTCGAAACACATTCGGATGTTTCTTTGTATGCACCCATTGTGTTTACACCAAGTCATATGCAAGCATCTTCTTCATCCTTCCGTGTTGATTTTGGGTGGATATCCGATCACTTGTGGCGTTGACATAGCAATCATTGAGAGGATTATATAGGTGTGTCTCCTCTACCATTCGGCCTCTTGATCCACTTTCTACTCCTTTTTGCATCGTAATGCTCCTTATTTTAAGAATTTTTCTTTATTAGGTGTAATATATCTCTCTTGTTTGTTGAGATATTTTGTACCTATATTTTTGACACTTTAGGCATGTTGACATTCTTTCTTATGGGGAGATATTCGATGAAGCCTAGTGTTATTTTATCGCTTTTGAGTATTTGTTTTGACAACTTATACACATTTGTAGTGTCACTCCACCCATTCAACAATATGGGAGGTTGTGATGTTGATCTTGCTTCTTCGGGTTTTAATCCTCCTGCCTTACTTACTTTGGCTTTTATTGGATTGTGGAACTCCTATTTTTCGATCTTGTGTACTTGCCTTGTTTCCTTGGATATTGTTCTTGGATCATTACACACCTATTTGTAGAATTTAATCAAATTATGTTTGGTGTTTTTTTTCTCACTTTCGACATCACTCCATCGATACTCTCCTTACATGAAGCTATCGTGGTGAAGCCCATTGTTAGTTGTTTTTGAGTTTTATGCTAGAGCGGTGGATTCTCCAAAGTACTCACCAAACTTCTTTAGCATTGTGATAGTTTTTTGAGACGAGCTTCTTGGGATGCCTTGTAACAAAAAGTATTATCTCTCTCTAATTTGTTATTACTGGTTTTGGGTACCTTACGGTGTCCATTTTCCTAGTTATTGTACTTTATTACCTCATCGAATAGTTTTGGGACTCATCCGAGGATATGCCACTTTTATTTTGGGACCTAAGCTTCACTTGAGGGGGTGTTAGAGTAGGTATTTACCTTAGCTCATGTTCACCTAGGTAATTTATTTACCTTTATTGTATTTATCCTCACCCACTTATGTGTGTGGATATTTATTTTATCTTATTTATATATTAGGAAGATATTATCTAGTTGTTAGGTATAGTTCTTTCCTTGATCTATGGTATTGACTAGATCTTTGATGACTAGTTCTTTCCTTGATTTATGGCTTGATCTATGGCCTTGAATGGTTCTTAGATTGATATTTCTTACGTATATAAGCAAGGCCCATTCTCATTTTACATATATATGAGAGTCCCATAATAATATATGATATTACTATTCTTTGTTTGCAAATTATTTTGTAAATTTATTCTAGTGAATTTCTTTCAGCTTATCAAATGTGATATGCTTTATGATCATCTAAGATCTTCGTGGTTTGACCAATCTTCTTATCGTTCCTTTCATCCAAAAGCACATATGGAATGGATTGAAGTCTAAAATATCTTCTCTTAAATTTTCTCACTCCCTTGAGGGATTTGTACTATTTGGAGGAAGTGTATTATATCTTGAGTCTAGAAAATTTGGGTAATACATTGGTTGACTATACATGGTCATCTTAAAGCACACAAATAGCTTCATGCTCAATTTGTTGGTGTTCAACTAAATTTTCACACGAAACATTACCCCTAACTAGCTTGGTCACCTTGATATAATTTTCATATTCCATGAACTTGGTTATCTAGCCACTCTTTTCTCATTAAGGTCCTTGTTTAAGATAAAATCCTTTACACCAACATGTGAAACTATTATATGGATTCTTCATTATTTGACACTAGATGTCTGAATTTATTTAAACTTCTTATCATGGAAATGATATGTTTCTCAATGAATGAATATCTTACCTCATAATCCTCAAGGCCCTGGCTGAAGAATGCAATAGGTTTCTCTAGTCCTTCATTCGGCCGCACTAGTATAACCGAGATTGTCTCACAACCTCCAAAGGCATACATATTTAAATTGTTTGAGAAATATGCATTTGTATGGGTTGGAGCCTATGCAATGGTTTGATTTATGGATTCAATTTTTTTTTTTCCTTAAGTATCCACTTGAAAGACATAATTTTATTTAACATCAATGTTAGTGGCTTGACAAGATTAGAAAAGTTTGGGACAAATATTCTAACAAAATTAATTCTCCCCAAGAAACTTTGGAGAGCCTTTTTATGATTAGGCAATGAAAATTCCATAGTGGAACTACATGTTTTGGAATCAATGCTTAATCCTTCCTCGAAACAATGTGGCTTAGGAGTTTACCTTCATTAGCTAAGAAGATGCACTTCTTAGGGTTAAGAGAAAATCAAAAATCCATGCACATTTTGAATATTTTCCTAAAATGAAGGAGGTGCTCCATTGTATTCTTGGAGAACACCATGATACCATCTGGGTATGCAAGGAAAATTTTGTTGATTAGCCCTTATAATGCTATGTCCATGGCCCTTTGGAATTTTTCTCTTGTGTTAGATAGACCAAATGGCATTTTCCTATAATCATAGGTTCCCCATTTTATGGTGGAAGCCCAGTCTTGTATTGATCCTCCTCTTTCACCATGATGTGATTATACCATGAGTATCCATCTAGAAGATAAAATATTCTAGAACCAACCACCATTTGTAAAATTTATTCCATAGAGGGAATTTGTAGCAATCATTTAAGGAATCCTTGTTCAAATCTCTGAATTCTACACACAACCTGATCTCTCCATTCTTCTTCCATACTGGAACTAGATTAGCCACCCATGATGAGTTCTTGATGAGAAATGTGATACTTTTCTCTATTAATTTTTCAGCTCCTTTTTCATTAGAGGTTCAATATGATGATTGATGGACCTCTATTTTTGTCTAACAGATTAGTTGTAGGGTCCAACTCAATGGTGTGTTGAGCTAAGTTAGGGTCAAAACCTCTAAGGTCTTCATAGCTCCATGAAAAAACATCAGCAAACTCTTGAACATGTTTTAAAAATGATGTTTTTATTGAGGAGTGCTTGCCTTTTAAATCTTAAGAGATTTTCCTTGACCTAATGAGATGGGTTTTGCATCATCACCCTTGACCTTTATGTTTTATTTTTCTTTTCTTAACTAGGAATTGGGATTGAAGATGGACTTTAAGGTCACTAGGCCCTTAGGAATTTTTTTTTTTTTTTTTTTATGAGCTAAACCACCTGGTCTCCATATTTGTCTTTAAAATTGTCGTGGTTCCTTGAATATAATTCAACCTCATCTTGAAGTAAATTTACAATTTTCTGATCATTCTCAAACACTTTCCAAATTGTGTTATTTTCTGGTACAACAGTCTCACTATAATATTTATATAAGGCTGAAATTTATCCATCCTAAAATCATCAAAAACATCAAACCTTTCTCCAATTGCAGCTAATATGTCAACAACCTCATTTTATTTTCTTGGAATGGCTTGGATGTTGAAAGATTCAAAATCCTCCAAAATATCCCAAATTCTATGCTTGTATGCCTTGATGAGATCATTTTTTCTTGCATTGTAACCTTTTACCTAATTCAATATCAATTTGCAATCCCCAAAGACTTGCAAGATTTTGATGTTGTTATTCCTTACCCATTGAATCCTGTGAATAAGGAATTCATACTCGATGTGTTGTTAGAGAAACTAAACTTAAACCTAAAAAATGAGTAATATTTAATGCCTTTAGGAGACACAAACACTAATCCTTATCCCGAACCTTTCCTACTTATTGATCCATCGAATTACATCTCGCCAAACTCCATTTTCTTCTTCATCATTTGGCTTGGTGATAATAGGAAGGGGTGGATTTTTTTCATGTAGACAATAAACACCCAATTATATTCTTCAATATCCTTTTATGGATCATAGATATGTTTTGTATGTGCCCATTCATCAAATATTAAGTCATGAATGCCTCCAATTCGAGTATCTACTTCTTGGGTGCTTGGGTAATCTTCTTGATCAAAAATTGTGCAATTTGCATTGACACATCTGGGTGTATAAGGCTCTATATGGTATGTAGCAATTAGTTTAGACTTAATAGTGGTCTTATATCTCCATACAGGTTCTAAAGAGCATGTGATACCAATCTGGTAATAATATATCCTCTAATTTTGGTAGTAAAATCCCTAGAGAAACATAATGTAAAGAGTGGAGGAAGATCAATCAACGATACATCTTGAGGAACTATGAATTTAGGACATGCATACAATTTGAGACTTAAACATTTGATAATTCAAATATTTCCCACTACTATCCCATATAATTGCACTACTCCTTTAGAAATATGCTTATATTTAAGGCCTAAATGGTCTGATCTGTTTTGGCATCACTTGAGATGATTTTCCTTGAGTCAATCATGAAATTGTGCACTAGATTATCACCAATGATTAAAGACATATAAAATAGTGGAGAATTCATATTTTTTTTAGGATGACCCCTCCTTCTCGCTGCATAGCATTGGTAATAAATTTTTCCTCATCCTTGAATGTCTCACTTGGGATAAACAAGTTAGCCATGATTGCTGAAATAAATATCTCTATCTGAAAGAGTCAATGAGAAACAAATGTACTTTGCAACATTAAATATTTTTTTCAAAATTTCATTGGGAATATCATTTGATTGTGCGAGAAGATGAAAATGGAAACACTTGCTCATAATCTTGCGGGACATTGTTTTGAATAGGAGCAAAGCTTGAAATGCGATAGCTAAATTTGGGTCATATAGTTGAAAAGGTCTTGCAGAGGGAAATATGTTACCATTTTAGCATCCTAGGATGAAGTCTTATTTGATTGGTAAGGGGCCTTATTTGGTTGGTATGGAGGCTATTAAGGTCCATTTTTTTGGGATTTCTACCTCTTAAGGGATGCCAACTCATTCCCAAAGTTTTACAATTGTTTCATTACTTCCTGCAATTCAGTTGAAGTACTAGAGGAGGTGGATGCTTCACTAGAGATCTGATTTCTTGGGGTTGGAATAGGTGTTAATTCAAGGGTTTGATTATGGTTTTGAATTTTTGGGTAAATGAGCATGAGAGGAAGGGAAAATTTTAGTGGAAAATATTGTAGTTTGGTGGATAGTAGGATTTCGGAATTTGATTTTGGTGAATTTTAAAACCATGAAAGTGCTTAGGTTTTCCCAAAATTCCACAAACAATAATCTATCTCATGCGAATAGCCAAGGAATCTCCAATCCCAATGTATATTTTTATATTGAATCGCGCGTGATTGATGAGTTAGGATTTTAAAACATTCTTGTTTCAATAAGAAATATATGGAACCTTATTAGTCATTTGGGCTCATTTTCCGACATGCATGGGAGTTTTTTAGGAATTTGATTAAATTCTCCATATATAGACACACACACACACACACACACAGAGAGAGAGAGAGAGAGAGAGAGAGAGAGAGAGAGAGAGAGAGAGAGAGAGAGAGAGAGAGAGAGAGAGAGAGAGAGAGAGAGAGAGAGAGAGAGAGAGAGAGAGAGAGAGAGAGAGAGAGAGAGAGAGAGAGAGAGAGAGAGAGAGAGAGAGAGAGAGAGAGAGAGAGAGAGAGAGAGAGAGAGAGAGAGAGAGAGAGAGAGAGAGAGAGAGAGAGAGAGAGAGAGAGAGAGAGATGTTTTACCTCAATTTCAAATTTTTGATGTAGTAGAAAGGGATTTAGTGAATCAACATATTGCAATTTTCTTACAAAATTTCAAATAAATCAAGGTCTCATCGGGCCGACTACGCATTGCAATTTACATCCTAGAATCACTTACTACATGTGAGTTTATTTGAGATCGGTTTTCTTTCATGTTGCATTTATTTATCCATGATTCTATCTTTGTAAGTTATTTATGTAATTTTTTGATTTTATGGTATCAAATTTCATGACACCGCAATGCCTTAGTCGATTTTCATCCCATAGCTCACGACTCAAAAATTGTCCTTATAGTGCACTATGTAAATACTTGAATGTTATAATTCTCATAAAATGTATCTTTCATATGATTTATAAATCATGTTCCATTTCATTTTGTTACAAATCCCAAACATCCTCATCCTCATAACCACTATGATTTTTATGTCATCTAGAATAGTCCTCCACATGCGAAAGAATCATAACTAGTTTTCCTATCTTAGATACATCAATGTTAAATGAGTATATATATATATTAAAAATGACTTGATATATATCCACGATTTGCTGCTCTATATATTCCTTGCTATATTGGTGTATCTTATTTGAATCTTTTTGTTCTCTCTTCTACTATATATATATTCATATACATACATACATAAATATACTATGGTTTCCATTTATTCCACGACCATGATGTCCATGAGTCCATCGCTATGAAGTGTGGTGGAATTCTTCCACTTGTACCGCTTTGGACTTTTGATCATTTTTCACCGACACTACCTCGTCCCACACATACCTAAAGAATATATAAAATGTGGCACATTATGTATGTTTCATGTTATCCAGGGGAATTTCCTTGGGAGACTAATGGATTTGTGATGCATGACATAGACCTCCTACTCTGGACCTGAAACGTGTTAAGCATGTAGCTCATTCCATGGGGTTCACGTCTGCTAGGATGATTCTTGGGAATGGGAGGTTAACGGAATGCTTGACATATAACTCAAGATTACATAACTATTAACTTCAACAAGATTACGGAGAAATTAATTTCAACATGGATTCCATTTGTCTTTATTGATTTTAAAAGAATAAATTTAGTGGAAGTACCTGCTACCTTCATCTTCATGAAAATTTCTCTAAAATTTCATAGTTTTGCTTTATATTTGGGTGTAATCGATATCCTATACCATTTTATGGTATTTGATACAACTACATCCGGGGATATTTTTAATTCTTGTATCTTTCATTGATATCCTCATAATGTGAAATGTTTCCCATTGTTAGCGAGAAAATTTTTCGGGTGGACAAACTTGTGGATTTATTTCCAACGCTTTGGGAATCTAAGTCCATCTACTTAACCAATCGACTACCGTATATGCATGTGTGAGTAAAGGTGGATTTCTTCGGGTGGTTACGGTGAGGATTCAAAAGGGGCACTCCATTTCACCCTACGGTAAAACTAGAAATTGCACTAAGAAAACTTTGTCGAAGAGTGGGAAGGGAGTGAGAATAGAGGTAAGAGAACTAATGTTTCAGGTAGAAAATAAAATTCCTGCACACACTAGTTATAAATTTCATCACATGCACTAAAATTAGGAAGAAAAATACTGCAAATAACAACAAGACCAATTAGAATTTAATCAACACAAAGTATAAGTAAACCTCTTTAGTTAAAAAGGCTCGAAACTCTTTCTTCTTGTATTGATGCTCAAGAAGAAATTGTACATAGTATGAGAATGGAAGACATTGAGAATAGGGGAAAAGTGGCTAACTCATTTCACTCACAAGTGAGCAAAACCTCTCTCATGACCTTACAAGAATATAACCAACTAGAAGAATTTAATAATTAGAACCCTTTGGAATGAAGATCTCATTACAATTTATAGCAATATGAATTGTCCTTTCACCTCCCTCACATGACTCTTTGTTTCCATATTCCACTCATGACCTTTTGTTTTCCATGAATTAAGTATTTATCTTATAATTTTGAGAAAATACTTTTTACAAATTTAAAATAGGCCACTTAAGTGAATAGGAAAAAATACAATGATGACGCATAATGAAGAATTAGAATGGAGAGAGAAAGAAGAGAGGAAAGAGAGGGAAGAGGGAAGGGATGGAGGGAAAACACTCCTCATGATGAAAAATGATTTGAATGCCTTTATGCAGTCATGAAATTTGAGTGAAGATTTCTGCCACTGGTGATCCTCTACACTGATGAAGATTTCTCCCTTGAATAACTTTGAATCATTTTCCAATCTAGTGATGACCCATGAAACTCTATGATGCATGGACATCCTAGACCATAGAATGAGTGTTTAGAAACATTGTTATGATGTTTACCACTGCAAGCTTGAGATGAACACATACAATGCCCATGATGACCCTCCTTGAAACTTGGTTGATGAACCCTTTGAATCATTGAAATCGTTTTGACCAAATTCACTTTGGATCACTCGGCTCCTTAAGTGATGAAGATGAATTCACATGATGTGCCTTGCGATGCCTTGTTTTTCTTCTGTAAACCATTGCACTCAAGATGATGCTTCCAAGACCTCTGTGAAGTTCTCATTCCTCATTTTAAACTCATGAAACCATCTCATTATCCAAAGGGAGTCCAAAAGTAGTAAGGTGAGTGAAAACAAAGTCATATGCAACTTTCCACTTCCAAATGAAAACTTTCTATTTTTAGAATATGAGCATGTGCTCTGCTATTCTAGGGCATATCACTTGTATTTCTCCAGTTTCACCTTCTAAACCATATACCATATTCTAACCTCCTATGTTCCTGAGATATTTCTATTTTTAGCACATTTCTATTTTTAGCAAGGTTGTTATTTGAGGATATGCTTTATTTTGGGAAAAATTCATTTTCTGTCTTACTTTCCATTTTACCCCTTTTCTGATTGTCTTGAGTGATCAAACTTAAAATTCAATGGGGATCATCCATTTATAGCATGTGAGGAAGTATAACATATGATATTTTTATTAAATGGTGAAAAAGACCTCTTTTGCGATGGGAACAACTATTTTGGATTCGACTCTTCGTCACGAACTCGTGCTCCTTTTTTCATCATGATTCACTTTTCGAAAAAGCTCATAAATGAAAAATGAAAATTTATATCAAGTAATAGGTTCAGGTATAGAGCTACTAGGGTAGAATACTGATAAAAATATGTCCTTCATATCTTGAGAAACTAGAAACTTCATCGTGAAAAAACTAGTTTGAGAGAAACTAGATTTTTTGGAGACCCTTCCCTCTGAATTTCAAATGATTTTACCCGTCAGATCTTCAGGAATTTGAAAATTTATTTGAAGAGGGAATAATTCTGATAAAAAACACATACCTCCATATCCATAAAAATAGGTACTTCATGGCGTGAAAACTAGTTCACGTGAAAATTAGATTTTCAACGATCATTCCCTCCATTTTTCGCGATTTCGCCCACTGAACCACGATAAGTGGAGAGGTAGCTCACTTGATTTTTTCCACTCTTGTGTCATGACGGCCATTAATGGAGCTTGAAATTTTCAGGTCTGGTTTTTTCTCCATTCACGATGAAATAAACTCCATTGCGATAGGTTTTTGCTTCTTGTCTCATTGGTGAAATTTCTCTTCGATCCGGTTACTGGTTTGACAAGAAATTGAAATTTGTTCTTCGTGGAGCTAGAAGTGAAATTTCTTCATTGTGAGCATTCCTTGCTGAAAATGGGAGGTTTGAATATGATTTTTAATGGCCTTCAAGAATGAATAACTCAGCAACAAATGGTTCATCAATCAATCTATCGGTTTACAAGATATGTTTGAATCTTCGTTTCATGGTAATGGAGGTTTCCTCATTGTTCTTCTTCTCTGTTCTTCGTTTCTTCTTCTTATCTTGATGAAATATTATTCTGAGACCTATGTATCACCATGGGGTAGAGGATTTCATTGATTTAGTGAAGTTATTTTGAGATTTGGAAATGGTGGAGTGATGGTGAGAAGTTACGGAGAAAGTTACATAGCAAGTTGTGCACGGAGGAGTTAGATGTTAGAAACAGTAAAAAGCGGTGAGGAGTTGGAAAATTTTCAAGTTTTGGAGTTGGATTTGGGTGTAATTTTTGTCCCTGAAATTCCTCACCTAAAAGGGATGTGAGGGACATAAATTTCCATGGTGGTCAAGGAGACAACACGTGGCATCGATCCAACGGCGGGGAGCGAGTGCTCTAAAATCAACTTTAAAGGACTTGAGGGGCTGGAAGCGGGTCACATGGGTGACAAAAATATCTCCTAGAGGGATGGGAATTTTTTTAAAGGTTTTTATGTCCCTAACCTATGAGAAATGTGAGGGATATCAAATTCCATGGTGGTCCCGGAGTGACACATGGGGAGATTCGACGACGGGAATTTGAGCTCCAACTTGCACTCGGGGGCTGAACTCATAATTATGATGGTCGCATGGGGTTCCAGAGGTCACATGGGGGCTGGGAGAAATTTTCCAAGGTTGATGTACCTGACCCTTAGGGACTTCAGGGACATAAAATCCCACCAGGCTCCTGGAGTTGACACATGTCCTCCCAAAATTTGGCTAACTCCCAAACTCGCTCCAAGAGGACAACTTGAGACGATGATATCTTGAGCTTCTGATGGTCATTTTTGATGAAATTTTATATGATCATGACTATAAATTTCCTTTTAAATACAATGGTTGGGGTATCATGTATTTATTCTTCCATTTTATCTTTGAAAAAGTAGATTTTTTATTTGGTACTCCACTTGTGCATGAGAAAACTCTGCTTGCGAGACTAATGCGCTAAAGTGTTGTGAATTTTTTTTTACCATATTGTAGGTCTTGGAATTATCTTTCAATATATGTTTCTATTTTCTCTAACTCCATCTAGATCTCCTGAAACACCTTCGGAAGTTCAATATTTGTTTTTGGCATGTGCATTACCTAGGCCTGTGAACCCTAATTTTGATCAAACTGCTCCAAACTCCCCAAATATTCCCTGAATCTTCAAAATCACTTCCATGATGTTTCTAGGCCTTAAATTCACCTCCATGTTTTATTTTTCTTCTCCGTTCCGCTCCAGGGGTTTCTCTAGTCCTAGGAAGGCCAGTGATAGCCCTTCCCACAACTACCCAGAGATAACATTTTTTTAAGAACTCCTAAAATAACCTAGGGGGTTGATTTGAATTTCCTAAATCACCTAGGGGAATGAATTAACACCAATTGGGAGGTTATTGGATTGAATGGGTAGACTCGGGGTTCCTTGGAATGATAAAACATGAAATTTTTTCTATAGGGGTATCATTGTCATGTTTGGAAATTGTCAATTTCCTGTTGCACATTTACCGACAACAATTGGCTCTAGCTTGGGACATGAGATAGGCCGAATGTAGAAAATACATGACATGAAGAATCCAGAATCTCAACTTTAGACAATATGACCAGTGCCTTATCCATTGGGCCCTGCGGAGTCATGTACAACTTACAAGAGAGAGAGAGAGAGAGAGAGAGAGAGAGAGAGAGAGAGAGAGAGAGAGAGAGAGAGAGAGAGAGAGAGAGAGAGAGAGGAAAACACATGACACATAACATAAAGGGACACACCATAGAAAGGAAATTATATATAGGGGGCCTACGGAGGTAGTGAAAGAATATACACATACTTGGCAATGGGTTGAGAAAAGTACATGCCATCATGAAATAATGGATTGAAGTATGACCATTGAAGCACAAAAACTATTATTTGATCAAACCATGATTTGGTGATGGATTTGCATGGCTTGAGAAGAAGAATACTGATCATGATTCCATCCTTGTACTCATATTGTATTGAGAATGTTCCTTCATCCATTGAAAATTTGGTTAACCTCTTGAAAATTTTGCATTTTGAAGATTCCTCTTGATGTCCCACAATCATGAGACACCATCCCTCCATGTATTCAAGAGTGGGAAGACTGATTATTTCATGAAAACATTCCTCTTCTTGTAATTGCAGCTTCAAATTGTCTCTTATATCGGTAAAACCCTTGGAATGAGTGAGAACAAACTAGTTTTCTTCCCATTCAAGAACTTTTCCGAACATCCCGCTTTGTTTCTTTGAGCAAGTGTTTTTGGACATAGAGGTTAAAGCATTGAGTTGGAGATTTTCATCATCCGTGAGATATTGTTGCAGCTTTGGAACATGTTCAAGGTGAATCAAATCTTGGAGGATGGTGAGTGCGGCTGATTTTGGATCATTCGGAAAGAATCATGCATACTCCCACTTTATTGTCTAGAGAAATTGTCACCAATATACATTTGTTCAAAGTCCCTCTTGATACTATTTTAAAAATTTCATCTTTTGGTTTGTCCATGTAAGCATTCTTCACCCTTCATTTGATTTTTCCATATGAAATCTTGTTTTTCATTGATGGACCATTCCAAAATGGTGGGAGTTAGTTGGTTTTAAATATACTCCAAACATTGCTATAGATTTTCACCATGTTCCGAATAACTTTCTTCAATGCAAATCAGCTCAATGTTTTCCCTATTATCTTCTTCCATGGAAGAGGTGTTGTATTCAAAATTGAATATTTCGAAAGGAGATTCATGAACTTTTCTTTTTTGCACTCATGAATTTTTTCACACAACGTGGAAGAAAAGACATGCTTTCATGTCCATTCTCATCAACCTAAGTATTAGGGAAGTCATCAAGATTATCCAACTACTCCATCTCAACATCAAAAATTGGTGCACTAAAATAGGAAGCACAAATTGACTCATACATGTCTTGTATCTCCATGGACTAGGTTTAAGAGTTCAAGGCCGAGTTGAGGATCTTTAGTTTCATTTATAGCCTTCAAGATATCTTGTATGGATAGTTCTTCACAAAATTTCCATAGGCTCATTCTCATCTTCATTGAAAGAATCTTCTTATTGTGCCTCTAAGATATGGTTAAATATTTGATCCATATGGGTCCTGTTATCCAAAATGTGCCCCCTACTCATTTTTGTGGTTAACTCATTTCATTCTTCCCTCTCTTTTTCCTCAGTCATAATTTTTGCTTTTCAGGCACTCAAAACTTTCTAGAAATGGCACCATTGGATAGAGCTCTTTCTCAGCTTTCCAGAAAGGTAAATTTTTCCTCCTAACTCCATGTATTTTTGAAGTTATGGCTCGGTGGAGTTTTTGTGGGAAATTTTCCCCTGAAAGGCCCGCAGCCAATGAGATGCCGCCACGTGTCCAAGGAAGTGGCGGGGTCGAGAAAAACTTGGAATTTTTACCAAGTGTTTGGCAAAATTTTCAAAAGGAATATTTTTCCCATAGGCCCACTGGCGAATCAGATTATGCCACGTGTCCATGGGGAGAAAATTGAAAATTTGACTAAGTGTTGGCGCATGGAAAATTTTGATGAGGAAGGCCCACGCCCAATCATATTGTGCCACGTGTCCCCATGGCGCATCGAGTTTCGGGGCGGGGAGGAAAGATTGGAATTTTGGCAAAGTGTTTTGGTAAAAGAAAAAAGGAAAGTTTTGGCCTGCTCCCCCACGCCAACCAATCATGTTAGGCCACATGTCCTCAATTCTTGGACCGAATGGGCGGCGGGGGAAGATTGTGATTTTTTCCCAAAAGCTAAAATGAAAAGAAAAATATTTTCCCTAAGGGCCCACGGCCAAATGAAATGCCGCCACGTGTCCTGGGCCAGGTGGAAGGTGGGGAGAATTTGGGAAATTTTCCCAAAGGAAAAAAAGGAAATTTCAAAGGAAAAATCACCCCCCCAAAATGCGAGCCAATGGAATCTCGCCACGTGTCCAGTGGCGGAAAAACTATAAGACAAGCCCGCATGGAAAATTCAAGGGGAAAAGCCCACATCCAATGGGGTTTTTCCACGTGTCCAACATAGAAAATGGTCAAAAAGTGATGGAAAAATTTGGAGAGGAAAGGCCCGCGCCCAATCAACAATGCCATGTGTGTCCTCAACTCATCGGCCCGGCGGGGTTTTTTTGGAAAATTTTCCAAAGGGAAAAGCGATGGAAAATGAAGCATTCAAGGCCTATGTCCAATCAAAACATGCCACATGTGGCACCTGGAATGGTGGAGCATGGGGATTTTTTTGGGAAATTTTCCCAAATGCAAAAAAGGTGAAAAAATTCAAATTTTTACCCGCCAATCCGATTTGGCCCTGTTTTGCCCTAAAATTTCAAACGGCCATATCTTTCGATCCAGAGCTCGGTTTTTCACGTTCTTTATATCAATGGAAAGATGGTGAAATTATCTACAAGATTCTAGGGTCATTTTTTTTTCATTTTGATGGAGTTTGGAGAGATAAAATTGAAAAACACCTCTGGCACATGGTCATGGATAGAAATGACATTTCAACCACCATTTTTAATGAAGAATGGCTCGCATTCTCTCCCAACGATGGTAAAAATGTCAGGGGATGGGCCTGTAAGGATGCCCATGCTATTTTATTACATTTTGGTCAATGGTTGAATCTCTCCCATGTTTTCCCATGTTTCTCTCTCCTGGGGTCGTGGTTTGCACTGTAAAAGCCAGATTTGGCTCATTTTTAAAGGGTTGAACATTTTTTATGTATCAGCAACTCCCCTCTTCACTTTTGGAAGTGATTTTGTGGAAAATTTACCTTTCCAAGAATATAACCTATTTTTTTCCTCTCATCAGTTGTAATGCAAGTGGTTTTTGATGTTAAAATGACAATACAGGCTCTGTGAATGAGTTTAAATCCTCTCCTTTCATTGTTTGACCATTCTTTCCCTAATCTTTCATTACATTTTGATCAATTTTGTGCATGAAGTTTTGTTGCATTTTTATGAATTGTGTCAATTTGAAGTAAAAATGCTCACCACTCCTTTGGTGCATCACCTTATTAGCATTAGTTTCAGTTTTTTTTTTTGCATTCTCTATCTTTGTCCCTTTGGAATTTAGAGTAGGAACTAGAATTTAAACCTCTGCAACTTGTAAGTGATATATCTGATCAGAGGAGTTGAGGAACCAACCTCTAATCTAGAGATTCCTCTCCCATTTTTACAAGTCCCACACTTGGGGAGAGGATTCAATGTTGTGCAATCACACTGGATGTCTAAATGTCAAACTAGAAGTCTGATCAACATCCAGGGGTGCTGCTGATTTGCAACAATAGTTTTGGCACATGCCCTGGGGACCTTAGAGGTCTTCATCTTCATTGCAACAAAATTGATGTGCATTTTTGCAAGTTTCTTGCTTAAAAGAGCCCTAAATTACACATCTGGCGACTCCAAGGAAGAAGAATCAATTGGTTTTAGCAGTGCAGACCTAAAAACTCATGAGAAGAATCACCACAAGGTCAAGAGTTAGAGAAGAAGAGGTGTTGTTTGAGTATCTACAGTTATCTCCAAGAAGAAGGCAAAGAGGGAGGAGAATTCAAAGGTCTCCATCTCCACCAAACAAAACTCTCTCAACTCCTCCACCTGGTAGGCCTTTCATTCAATCAACAAGGGTTCTAAGGCCAATCAGAATGGCACAAAACAACCCCTATGTCAATTTCACTGGCAAAACCCACTTGCTCTCAATGCACAAAATCCAATCCCAGTTGCAGCATTGAAGAACATTCCATACTTTACTGGAGAGAATCAGACTACTCCTGGTGATCATGTTAAGGATATTGCTAATATTTGTGCAATCCATGAGATCAATGAGATGCAAGTTGTTGTCAAACTTGCTGGCATCTTCATTCAAAGGGAAAGCTTTGCAATGGTTCAGGAGTCTTGCCTCAGGTTCTATCCAAAATTGGAACCAGCTATGTATAGCCCTCCATGAGTAGTTTGGAGAAAAGGGAGACAACTTGTCCCTTTTGGAACAACTTGACAACCATCAAGAGAGCTCCCAATGAGCAACTGACTGACTTCAACTTCAGATTTCAAAGGACTTGGGAGAGAATTCCAATGGTAAATCGTAAGCCAACAAAGTAAAGGTGCTTTTCTATATTACCTTAAAGCTTTAAATTCTGATATTTCTATGTTAATTCAATCCATGGGAGGCACAACTATCCCTATTGCTTATAGCATTTCCATTAGAGCTGAAAATTGTTTGATTCAAGCTGCAAGCTAGCTCCTAGGCCTCCAATGCCATTGTTTCCAAGTTTAGAGAGCCCAAGTACTAGCCAAGTGCCTAATTTAGCTCCTATTCCCACTCCTAGAAATCAGAATTTAAGTGAAGCTTCTACTTCATCTTCTAGTGCCTCAAATGAACTTCAAGAAGTCATGAAGCAATTGCAAAATTTAGGTAATGAGCTGGTTACACTCAAGAGGAAGCAAGCCCAAGGTTTTAGACCTTCTTCCAGCCTCAAGCTCAGCCTAACAGCAGCCATACCAACCTCAAAGACCACCCAATCTAGCTGCAAATTTAAATCAAGCAAGACCTCCTACCAATAGACCATTTCAGCCCTATAATCCCAATGCTATATCTGCCTCTAAGGCATTAGTGCCAGTAAAAAACAACATAGCTCAAGAGTATGATTGGTGTTTCCCATGCAATGAACCTCACAACTAGTCTATGTGCTTCAACGGTGCCTTGAATCAAGCATTAATGGTGACAACTACTGGTGTGGAGGGTGAAGGTAGTCAAGGAAATAACCAACAACAAGAAACATTCCAGCAGCAATCAGCTCCAAATGATACCACACTTGTAAACTGGCAGGCAGAAGATTTTTGTGGCATGAATCAAACAATTTCCCAAAGTGTTGCAGCCAACACAAGGTCAAAAAGGAGAAATTTGGGTGAAGAACAGCCATTAGCTCCAAGCAATCCACAACCTTCTATCACTCCACAAATTATTGGCAAACAAAATTCAATCCCAAACACACAAGGACTGCCTAAAACAGCTCCTAGGCCAACTCAAATGCCAGTTGTTGCTGCCCATATGCAAGGAATGAATGTGCAGGCCAAGGGACAGCAAAGAGATGCTTCATCTCCATTCAACATCATTGATCAGATGAAGAAGACAAATGTAAACATATCAATGTGGGAATCACTATCTATCCTAGGCCAAAGAGATTTGCTACAAGCTGCCATGAAGGACTGGTCAACTTCAAATCAGCAAGTCCAAATGCAAGAGAAGGTGCTCACAAATGCTGCCCCTCGAGGGGAATCATGGAGGACAACAAGGTAAAATGTTGAAGCCCCCTCCATTCTATGTTTCATTGATCATTGGAAACCAATTAGTACACAATTGCATGATTGATTCCGGGGCAAGTAGTTCAGTAATGCCCAAGCAAATAGCTGATCAACTGGGAATTCAATATGAAGTCATATCCAAAGGGGTAGTGCAATTGGATGGGACAACAGTAACAACAGTTGGAGTGATTAAAAACTTGAGTCTTACTTTGCATGCATGCCCCAACGTTGTTGTTTTGCAAGATGTCTCAGTAATAGACCTTCCACCACTCTTTTCCCTATGTTTGTCAAGGGATTTCACAGCCAAGATTGGAGGTTACTTATCTACTGATTGGTCACACATGTTGTTTAGAACAAGATATGGAACTAAGGCCACAATCAGATCTGAACCTATTGCAAAATTTCACATTGAGCCTTACACTCCAAGTCAATCAATACCAATTGTTCAATGTTTGATCAAGAGGATTATCCAAGCACTGATGAAGCTGACACCAAGGTTGGAAGCATCCCAGATCTAACTCTTGATGAATGGGCAAACAAGGTGCATGCTTTTGATCCTTATCAAGAAATAGAAGAATCTGAGCTAGGAGTCTATTGCATGCATGAAGAAAATCAGCCTATTCCTAGCATCACCAAGCCAAACCACAAGGATGACAATGAGGTATGGCAGTTGTTTTTGATGGATCAAGGAGTAGACAAGGTGCAGGAGGGGGAGCTATGCTTGTTTCACCTCAAGGAGTTAAGTATTATTCAGCTTTTAGATTTCAGTTTGCATGCTCTAATAACACTGCTGAATATGAAGCTTTGATACAAGGATTGCATTGGTCAATCAAGAGAGGAATAAAGAACTTGTAAGTCTTTGGTGACAGTGAGTTGATTGTCAACCAAGTTAAGGGGCAGCATGCTGTCAAGAATGATCTACTCAAGTGCTACAAGAACAGGGTGTGGGACCTCATTGAAGATTTTGAGGGCTTTGGCATAAAATCCATTCCTAGAAAAGAGAACCAAGTCTGTTGACAGGCTTGCAGTAGTTGGGGCAGCCTTTGACATTGTTGAAAGCATTCAAAAGACAAGGTACAACCAAACATCCATGTGATTGTAAGGCCTTCAGTGCCAGACAACAATGTAAGTTGGCAAGTGTTTGAAAATGATCAAAAAATCATCCATTTCTTGCAAGAAGAGGCTGAGTTCTCAGCTAAAAATCAGGAAAAGTTGGAGCAGCAGTATGGTGACCAAGTGGTACAAATTGAGAACCAACAAACTACCAAAGGGACTTATTACTTTGGAGTCCATTTTCAATCCTAATGATCAGTTTAGGAAGGAGAAAGCAAACATCCAAGTCAAGGGAGAAGATTCAGTGTCCATCTTGGTGGAAGAAGGCAAATCACTCCAAATTGGTAAGATGACAACTGAACAAGAAAGGTATGAGTTCATACAACTTTGTCAAGAATTCCCTGATGTGTTTTCTTGGAGCTATGAAGATTTGAAAGGTTTCAATCCCAAGTTAGCTCAACACACCATTGAATTGGATCCAAGTACTAAACCCATCAGCAAAAACAAAGGCCAGTCAATCCACACATGGAGCCTCTCATGAGAAAAGAATTGAATAAGTTGATAGAATCAAGAATCATATTCCCTATCAAGCATTCTAGTTGGGTAGCCAACTTGGTTCCAGTTAGAAAGAAGAGTGGGGAAATCAGATTGTGTGTTGACTTCAGAGATTTGAATAGAGCATCTCTCAAGGATCATTATCCACTTCCTTCCATGGAGCAGATTTTACAAGTTGTTGCTGCTCTGAGAGGTTTTCATTACTTGATGGCTATTCGGGTACAATCAGATTATGGTGAAAGAAGAGGATCAGTTCAAGACAACCTTTACAACCAAATGGGGAACTTATGCATACAAGAAAATGCCATTTGGGCTGTCCAACGCTGGAGCTACTTTCCAAAGAGCAATGGACATGGCATTCAAGGGTTTGATTAACAACATGGTGCTGATATATCTTGATGATATCACTATTTTTTCAAAAAATGCAGCAGACCACCTCTTCATTTGAGACAAGTGTTCCAAAGGTGTAGAAGATTTGGAGTATCCTTGAATCCTAAAAAGTGTATTTTTCTAGCCCATGAAGGAAAGCTCCTTGGCCACATTGTCTCCAAAGAAGGATTAGCAATTGATCCAGAAAGAGTTGAAGCCATAAGAGCACTACCATTGCCAAGCCACAAGAAGGCCCTTCAAAGTTTCTTGGGAGAATAAATTTTGTTCGAGGTTTGTCCCAAATTTTGCAGCCCTAGTCAAGCCTATCACCAAGATGTTAAAGAAAAGCATGGCTTTCAAATGGACAAAGAGAAGGCAAGGAAAGTTTTGAAGCAATCAAAGAAGCCATCTCTCAAGCCCCAACTCTCATTAACCCATATTTCTCCAAGGATTTCATCCTCTATGCATTTGGGGGTGATGATACTATTTCTACAATTTTGGTACAGCAGAACAAAGACAATGATGAGCAGCCAATTGCTTTCTTCAGCCAAAGCCTAGAGGACTATGAGGTGAGATATTCTTTCATTGAGAAGCATGTTCTTGTAGTAATCAGAGCTTGAAGAAATTCAAGCATCTAGTTTCAAACAACAAGGTTCAATTGCTGGTTTCTCATGTGGGAGTTAAAGACTTCCTCCTCAACAAAGACTTGAATGAAAAGAGAGCAGTTGGATTACTCATGTCATGGAGTATGACATTGAGATCAAAGTCACCAAGTTGGTCAGAGGAAAAGGATTGTGTGAGTAGCTGATTTTGAGCAAACAA
This sequence comes from Taxus wallichiana var. yunnanensis, assembly GCA_018340775.1. Classification (NCBI taxonomy): domain Eukaryota; kingdom Viridiplantae; phylum Streptophyta; class Pinopsida; order Cupressales; family Taxaceae; genus Taxus; species Taxus wallichiana. The sequence goes on from CM031243.1 coordinate 487,061,239, forward strand.
AAGGAAGCATGCAATGAGAAGGAGGTTGTTTTGGCGTTGCAAGACAGCCATGAGCAAGGAAGCACTCAAGAGGAGAATGATGGTGTCCTCACTCCTTGCTGACCCAAGACATAATGCACTTCCTAAGCATAGGTCTATGCCCTCCAGAGATGAACAAGACCAAAAGAAGACACTTCAGATTGCAGGTTGTCCCATATGCCCTTGTTGATGGTGTTTTGTTCAAAAGGGATGTGAATGGAGTGCTGCTGAGATGCATTAGTACAAATCAGATTCATAGGGTGTTGGAAGAGTTCCATGGTGGACCAGCTGGTGGTCATTTTGCACCAAGAGTGACAACTCTAAAGATCATGAGGGCTGGCTATTATTGGCCCAAGATTTTCAGTGATTGTTATGCATGGATCAAGAGGTGCAAGAATTGTGCATTCTTCACAGGTAAAGAGAGGCTAGCTGCCCTTCCATTACATCCAATTTCAGTTGACCAGCCATTCATGCAATGGGGTTTGGACTTCATTGGAGTCATTAATCCCAATTCAAGCCAAGGGCACAAATGGATTTTAACAGCCACAGATTACTTCACCAAGTGGACTGAAGCAGTAGCACTCAAGGAAGCAAATGAATCTAGCATCCTAGACTTCTATGAGGGAATAGCAACCAGATTTGGCATACCTACTACAATAATATCGATAAATGCATTGGCATTCATTGGGTCCAAGGTGACTAAATGGGCTGTCAAGAATGGGATCTACCTAAGTACTTCATCAAACTATTACCCTCAGGGTAATGGCCAGGCTGAATCTACAAACAAGAACTTGTTGAGGATCATTAGGAGGACTCTTGATGAAAATCAGAGGTCTTGGCATACTAAATTGAAATCAGCCTTATGGGCTGATAGGATAACTCCCAAGAGATCTACAGGTAACTCTCCATTCAAGCTTGTTTATGGAAGAGAGGCAATTTTTCCCATGTCACTTGAGTTGCCAACATTGGAACTCATGAAATAGTTGGAGTTGTTGGAGTTTGAGCCCATGGAGGTTAGATATGCAGAATTGATGGAGCTCCAAGAAATCAGAAATCAGGCATCCCAAGCAATGGAGAAGGATCAAGCTTTGATCAAGAAGACCTTTGATAGAAGGCCAAGAATAGATCCTTCCAAGTTGGAGATCTAGTGTTAAAATGGGATGCAGATAGAGAAAACCGGGAAGGCACTCAAAATTTGATGCCATTTGGAGTGGCCCATACATGGTCACAAAGTGTAAGGACAACAATGCTTTCCAATTGTCTTCATTGGATGGCGAAGAACTGCAGATTCCAGTCAATGGAATCCATCTAAAGCATTGCTATTGAAGGAAATTCTCCACCTTGTACATATTAGCTTAGGTTTTCATTCCTCCAAGTGCTTGTGCACATTGTTTTGCTGTAGATTAGTTTGCTTTCCCTAAGTGCTTTGGCACAAGCTTGTTGTTCCTGGAAATGTGTTTTGCAGGCCTTGCTCCATCAGATGATGTTCCACCCTCCACCTTCCTCCTTGCAGTGTTCTAGTCAGTTGGGGTACCAAATAGAGAATTTAATGACTCCATGCCCAATGGATTGCTTCAGGCAATTGGTAACTTCATCCAATAGGTAGATGACCCCTCTGAGTCACCAAAATTGTTATCCAAAATGTGCCCCTACTCATTTTGTGGCTAACTCCTTTCATTCTTCCCTCTCTTGTGCCTCAGTCATAATTTTTTTGCTTTTCAGCACTCAAAACTTTCTAGAAATGGCACCATTGGATAGAGCTCTTTCTCATCTTTCCAGAAAGGTAAAGTTTTCCTCCTAACTCCATGTATTTTTGAAGTTATGGCTCGGCAGAGTTTTTGTGGGAAATTTTCCCCTGAAAGGCCCACAACCAATGATGGTGCCACGTGTCCAAGGAAGTGGCGGGGGTCAGAGGAAAACTTGGAATTTTTACCAAGTGTTTGGAAAAAATTTTTCAAAGGGAATATTTTCCCCATGCAGGCCCGCCGGTGAATCAGATGATGCCACGTGTCCAGGGGGAGAAAATTGAAAATTTGACTAAGTGTTGGCATGGAAAATTTTTAGAGGAAGGGGCCCGCACCCAATCATATTGTGCCACGTGTCCTATGGCATGTCAGAGTTTCGGAGGGCGGAGGAAAGATTGGAATTTTGGCGAAGTGTTTTGGTAAAAGCAATGGAGAAGTTTTGCCCGCTGCCCGCCGACCAATCATGTTAGGCCACGTGTCCTCGGGCCTCGGAGTTGAGGAGCGCGGGGAGATTGGGATTTTTCCCAAAAGCTAAAATGAAAAGAAAATATTTGCCCCAAGGGCCCGTAGTAAATGTCAATGATGCCACATGTCCCGGACCAGCAGAAGGTGGGGAGAATTTGGGAAATTTTCCCAAAGGAAAAAACAAAGGAAATTTCAAAGGAAAATCGCCCCAAAATGCGAGCCAATGGAATCTTGCCACGTGTCCAGGTGGCAAAAAAATATAAGACAAGCCCACATGGAAAATTCAAGGGGAAAGCCCACATCCAATGGGGTTTTTCCATGTGTCCAACATAAAAATGGATCAAACAACGATGGAAAATTTTAGAGGAAAGGCCCGCACCAATCAACACATGCCACGTGTCCTCAACTCATCGGCCCTGGCGGGAAATTTTTGGAAAATTTTCCAAAGGGAAAAGCGATGGAAAATGAAGCATTAAAGGCCCGCATCCAAATCAAAACATGCCACATGGCACCTAGAAATGGTGGAGAGCTTGGGGATTTTTTTGGGAAATTTTCCCAAATGCAAAAAGGTGAAAAATTCAAAATTTTGCCCGCCAATCCGATTTGGCCCTGTTTTGCCCTAAAATTTCAAATGGCCATATCTTTCGATCCAGAGCTCGGTTTTTCACGTTCTTTATATCAATGGAAAGATGGTGAAATTATCTACAAGATTCTGGGTCATTTTTTCATTTTGATGGAGTTTGGAGAGAGAAAATTGAAAAACACCTCTGGCACGTGGTCATGGATAGAAATGACGTTTCAACCACCGTTTTTAATGAAGAATGGCTCGCATTCTCTCCCAACATGGTTAAAAATGTCAGGGAATGGGCCTGTAAGGATGCCCATGTTGTTTTGATTGTGTTTTGGTCAATGGTTGAATCTTCCCATGTTTTCCCATGTTTCTCTCTCCCGGGTCGTGGTTTGCATTGTAAAAGCCGATTGGGTTCATTTTTAAAGGGGAACATTTTTCATGTATCAGCTTCCCCTTGTCTTCACTTTTGGAAGAATTTGTGGAAAATTTTACCTTTCCATGAATATAACCCTATTTTTCCCTCTTGATGTTGTAATGCATTGTATTTTGATATGGAATGACAATATATGTTCTGTGAGTTTTAATCCTCAATCCTTTCATATATGTACCATCGATTCATTTCCTAATCTTTCATTACACTTTGAACAATCAGCATGCTTTGTCATGTGTTTTTTATGATTATGTATGTATTGTAGTAAGTAAAAATGCTCACCACTCCTTTGGTGCATCACCTTATTAGCATTAGTTTCATTTTTTGCATTCCCTATCTTTGTCCCTTTGGAATTTAGAGTAGGAACTAAGAATTTAAGCCTCTGCCTCTAAGTGATATATCTTCGGAGGAGTTGAGGAACCACCTGATATAGATGTTGAGGAACCAGTTGTCTTCAATCCACTGAAATGTCAAACTAGAAATCCGATCAACATCCAGGGGGTGCTGCTGATTTGCCACAATAGGCCCATGATTCATTTGAAACATTCTTTTTCACCTCTTCCATGATTTTTGTTGCCAAAGATTCACTTTCTTGCAAACACAGGCATACTTGATTCATTCCACCTACTGATAAGGATAATATCTCCAAGCTTTGTGGGAAGGGCACTCCTTCAAGCTCAAAATACATATCATCTTCTTCTTGGTAAGAAGCAGAGAACTGTGTTGGGCAGCAAAGATGAGAAGAATTTTCAGCTATATCTTGACCATCCATTATTGAATCTTCTTTCTCGGGTGAAAGATGAAATGCTATGTTTTCACCATGATGATGATTCTTACGCTCCCAGTGAGTATAGGTTGTGTTTAAATTGTTTTTCTCCTCGGATTTGAAAAGAGAGTGGGATTATTCCATTTGATCATCCATGATTACATTAGGAAGAGATTTTTATTCTTTGACTTCCTCTATTTCTTCATGCAACATTTCTACATGACTTGAAGAATCAAAATTGGAGGGAAGATTATCTATGACCATATTGAATTCATCATCTTCAAACCATGATGTTAGGTGACTTTCTTGCACTTTTTCACATCTCTCCATTTCATCATTAATTGAAAGATAAGAATTTGAAAAGAGATCATTCATGCTTACTTTAAATTTTTCATCTTCTTCATCATTGGTGGAGTCTTCGGATAGCATTGGATCATCCATTATGCAGCAAGGATCTTCCTTTATTGAATATATTATTTCCCCATGGGTTGTGACTCGAGAAAAATGGCATTGCTGAATTATGATTCTATCTTTGTCTCTTCTACTTCTTCCTCCATGACGTTGTTTTGTCTTTCATCGGAGGTTCCATGATAAGTTATTCTTCAAATATTCCAAGAATATTTCGGGAATGAAAACCTCATAGTATGGGAAGAAATCAGGGTCTTCTTCCATAAGGCACATCATGTCTTCTTCCTCCATTTGATGTGGAGCTTCAAGATGTTCATAACTTCTTTGTAGAGCTAAAGCATACCTCCAAATTTCATGAAATACTTTGGGGTTGGAATTTTCTTCTATTATGCTCTAAAGCCTTTCCACATACTCTTTTAAAAATATTCATTTCTTCATCACCGTATGCAATGAATTAATCTATATAACAGTGGAAGAAGGACAACATTCTCAATCTTTGTAGTGAGTCATGCAAGATTGTAAAAATCTTCTTCAAAGTGGATCTTCCACCATCTTGTTTTTCTTCATCTTCTTGAATGCTGATTTTATCTTCATTGGAAGGCTCAAGGATAGGAATTTCTTCAACGGCATTCAAGAAAATTTCAGTTATGAAAACCCTATGGTACAAATGCTATTCAAGATCTTCCTCTATAGGAAAACTCTCCTCTTCTTCTTCCTCGTTATTGGCTGCTTCAAGTTTCTTATTCATCTCTTGCAAGAATTTATCATATTATCGAGCTTCACACCTTATCTTATGTCTCCTTTGAATCCATTCCTCTTCATCAGTGACAGGTTATTTCTTCTTTCCTTTGTCAATACTAGTATGGAACCATGGTGATTTAATGATCTTATTTTCTCGGGAAGATGTCTTCTTCTTCTTCTTCACTATCACTCCTTGGTAATTCACTCGATCTAGAAATTTCTTCATGATGTGGGAAACAAATGTGACAGGGGTTCGTTCCTTGACAAAGTCACCTTCACAAATGATTTTCCTTTGAAATTTGATTTTTTTCTTACTTTTAGACCTTGCGGTCATATTTTGGGTGTAGACGCTGCTAAATATTCCCTACGGTGGGCACCAAAAAATGTTGGTGAGATAATTTATCGGGTGGAAAAACTTGTGGATTTCTTGCCAACATTCTAGGAATCTAAATCCTCTACTTAACCAAAGGTGTAGCTTCCATATATGCATGCGCGAGTAAAGGTAGATTTACTCCGGGTGACCTTACGATCGGGATCCAACAGGGGCACTCCACTAACCTCAGGAAAAATATAGCAATTACTTGCTAGAGAAGACTTTGTCTCGAAGAGTGGGAAAGGGAGTGAGAATAGAGGTAAGAGAACTAATGTTGTAGGTATAAAATCAGATTCTCGCATGCACTAGTTAGAAATTTCATCACATGCACTAAAATTAGGAAGAAATAATACTACAAACAACAACAAGACCAATTAGAATTTAATCAACACAAAGTATCGAGTAAACCCCTCGGTCAAAAAAAAGGCTCAAAAATCCTTCTTCTCGTATTGATGTTCAAGTAGAAATTGTACATAGTATGAGAATGGAAGACATTGAGAATAGGGGAAAGTGGCTAACTCATTTCACTCACAAGTGAGAAAAATATCTCTCATGACCTTACAAGAATATAACCAACAAGAAGAATTTCAAAATTAGAACCCTTTGGAATAAAGAGATCATTACAATTTATAGCAATCAATTGTCCTTTCACCTCCCTCACATGACTCTTCATTTCCATATTCCACTCATGACCTTTCATTTTCCATGAATTAAGTATTTCTCTTATAATTTTCAGAAAATAATTTTTACAAATTTAAAATAGGTTACTTGAAGTGAATAGGATGAAATAAAATGATGAAGCATAATGAAGAATTAGAAGGGAGAGAGAAAGTACAGAGGGAAAGAGAGGGGAAGGGAAAGGATGGAGGGGAAAACACTCCTCGTGATGAAATTCTTTGAATGCCTTGATGTAGTCATGAACTTTGGGTGAGGATTTATGGCACTTGGAAATCTTCTACAATAATGAATATTTCTCCCTTGAATAACTTAGAATCATTTTCCCGATCTAGTGATGACCACAAAATCTATGATGCGTGGACATCCTGACCATAGAATGACCGTTTAGAAACACCGATATGATGCTTACCACTTGGAAGCTTGAGATGAACACATACAATGCCCATAATGACCCTCCTTGAAACTTGGTTGATGAACCCTTTAACTCATGAAAATAATTCTGATCAACTCTCTTTGAATCACCCAGATCCTTAAGTGACGAAGATAAATTCACATGATGTGTGTTGCATGTGCCTTGCTTTGATTCTATTAACCATTGCACTCAAGATGATGCTTCCAAGACCTTTGTGAAGTTCTCATTACTCATTTTCAACTCATGAAACCATCTCAAGATCCAAACATGATTCCAAAAATAGTAAGGTGAGTGAAAACATAGTCATATGCAAATTTCCACTCCTAAAATGAAAAATTTCTCTTTTTAAAATATGAGCCTTTATTGTGCTATTCTGGGACATATCACCTATCTTGCTCCAGTTTCACCTTCTAAACCATCTACCATATTCCAACCTCCTCTTTTCTTGAGATATTTCTATTTTTAGCACATTTCTATTTTTAGCAGGTTGTTATTTGGGGACCTGTTATTTTGGGAAAAAGTTGTTTTCTATCTTACTTTCCATTTTACCCCTTTTCTGATTGTCTTGAGTGATCAAACTTGAAATTCAGTGGGGCTCACCATTTATAGCATGTGAGGAAGTATAACATATGCTATTTTTAGTAAATGGTGAAAATAACCTCTATTTGCGATGGGAACAACGTTTTTGGATTCGACTCTTCGTCACGAAGTCATGCTCCAATGCCGAAATCTCGAAATGAAAAATGAAAATTTATGTTTAGTAAGAGATTTAAGTATGGAGCTACCAGGGGTAGAGTAATAAAAAAATCAGTCCTTAATTTCTTGAGAAACTGGAAACTTCATCGTGCAAAAACTAGTTTGAGAGAAACTAGATTTTTATGAGACCCTTCCCTCTGAATTTTAGATGATTTCACCCACCGGATCTTCGGGAATTTGAAAATTTCTTTGAAGAGGGAAGAATTATGATAAAAACATCCCTCCATATCCCTAAAAATAGGGAATTCATGGCGTGAAAACTAGTTCACGTGAAACTAGATTTTTCAACGATCATTCCCTCCAATTTTCGTGCGATTTCACCCACTAGAACCTCGAAAGTGGAGAGGTAGCTCGCTGATTTTTCTAGTATTGTGTCATGACATCCATTAATGGATCTTGAAAGTTTTAGGTCTAGCTTTTTTCTCCATTCGTGATGAAATCAAATCCATTGTGATAGGATTTTGCTTCTTATTTCTCGGTGAAATTTCCCTTTGATCCATTCTTTGGTTCGATGGTAAATTGAAATTTGTTCTTTGTGGAGCCGGAAGTGAAATTTATTTATTGTGAGAATTCCTTGCTGAAAATTTGAGGTTTGAATATGATTTTTTAATGACCTTTAAGAGAGAAGAACTCAACAACAAACAATTTGTCAATCCGTGCACCGGTTTTCAAGATATGTTCAAATCTTCATTTCACGGTAATGGAGGTTTCCATTATTCTTCTTCTTTGTTCTTCATTTCTTCTTCTTAGCTCGAATAAATATTATTATTATAACTGTATCACCATGGGGTATAGGATTTCATTTTTCTAGTGAAGCTGGTTTGAGCTTTGGTAATGGTGGAGTGATGGTGAGAAGTTGAAGAGGAAGTTATAGAGCAAGTTGTACACGAAGGAGTTAGGCATTTAGAAGTAGTAAGAAGCAACCAGGAGTTAGAAAATTTTCAAGTTTTGGAGTTGGAGTTGGGTGAATTTTTTTTTCCTGACATACCTCACCTCAAAGGGATGTGAGGGACATCAATTTCCATGGTGGTCAAGGAAACAACACATGGCATCGATCCGATGACAAGGACCGAGTGCTCCAAAATAAGCTTTAAAGCACTCGAGGGCCGGAAGCGGTCAAATGGGTGACCAAAAATCTATCCTAGATGGATGGGTGCATTTTTAAGGGTTTTATGTACCTGAATTGTGAGGGATGTGAGGGACATCAAATTCCATGGTGGTCTGGAGCTGACATGTGGCGTAGATTCGACGACAAGGAATTTGAGCTCTAAATTACACGTGGGGACCGTCTTCGAAATTTTGATGGTCGCATGGGGTTCCATAGGTCACATGGGGGTTGAGTACATTTTTCCAAGGTTGATGTACCTGACCCTTAGGGACTTCAGGTTCATAAAATTCTACTAGGATCCTAGAGCTGACACGTGTCCTCCCAAAATTTTGCTAACTCCCGAACTCGCTCCAAGAGGACAACTTGAGACGATGATATATTGAACTTTTGATGGTATTTTTGATGAAATTTTATATGATCCTAAATGGGAATAAATTTTGGAATCCAATGGTATGGGTCTCATGTCTTGATTCTTCCATTTGATCTCTGAAAAATTGGATTTTTTTATTTTGTACTCCACTTGTGCATGAGAAAAACTACTTGCAGACCTAATGCACCAAAGTGTTGTGAAAAAATAATTTCACCATATTTTAGGGCTTGGAATTATCTTTCCATAAATGTTTTTTTTTCTCCTAACTCCATCCAGAGCAAATGGGAAACACCTTTGGAAGTTTAGTAGTTGTTTTTAGCCTCTGTATTTACTAGGCCTGTGAACCCTGATTTTGATCAAACTACTCCAAACTCCCCAAATATTCCTTGAATCTTCCAAAATCACTTCCATGAAATTTTTAGGACTTAAATTCACCTCCATGTTTGAATTTTTTTCTCCCTTCCTCTCCGGGGTTTCTCCAGTCCTAGGAAGGCCAATGATAGCCCTTCCCACAATTGCCCAGAGATAGAATTTTTCAAGAAATCCTAAAATAACCTAGGGGGTTGATTTGAATTTCCTAAATCACCTAAGGGAATGCATTAACACCAATTGGGAGGTTACTAGACTAATTGGGTAGACCCGGAGTTCTTAGGAATGATAAAACATGAAAATGTTTTTACAGGGGTATCATTGTCATGCACGAAAACTCCCACCTACCCCATTTTGCATAGATATTTGACAAAAGAGCATAAGTGACATCATTTTGATAATCTAGCTCAAAAAGAAGATTTTTGTAAATAGTGCTAATGATAGAGATGCCATTATATGATAGGAAGTGAAACATTTAAAAATCATCAAAATGTGCAATATAAATAAGATAATATGAAAAATCAATAATTATTTAATATTAATCAAAATATCTCATGTTTATTACACAATATTAGAATTCATACAATGAAATTTGTAATAATTAGATAACATTATTTGTCTTCTTAAAGACTTCAGGTCTCATTTACTTAGCCTTTTTGTTCAATGAAATTAGTTTTCCTTTCATAATATTTTCATAGTGTTAATATTTAAATGGTAGTAATATTGTGATGATTACTTTGTTCCTTTATCTACAAGTACATTTGAGAAACCAGACATATATACTTCTAAAAGAATCAAATTGTACCTTTTATCTTGTCACTAGTTTTTCATGACAACTTTCTTAATGATACATTACTTTTCTATGTTTCTTAAGATCCCCATAAACCCATATCATGGCACATTACAAAAATGTTTCATGAAAATGAGTGAATCTCCTTAAAAAATGAAATTGTGTCCATTGTTTCTAGTCTTTTGATCATTCCTTCATATTACGAGATACTTTCCTGTAGATTTTTATCAATGTGTCTCTAAACATTTTGTTCTTTCTCGGATGGTGATCAAAACTCAGAACTGTCATCATGATACTAGATTCAACCTTGTCAACATGATTACTAGCCATATGATATGATTATTGACTGTTCCTTTTGACCGTGCCAATATTTCATAACAAACTTATGAATTTAAAAAGGTTTTTTCTCACCTTCTCAACTTCAAAAATCCTCTCATACTCAAATTAAGACACAAAGTTCCCTAGTCATACAATCAACATATTTCTTTTGATGCTCCTCATGAATGAATAAATCCTTAGAAAAACTGTTAATTTTACTTGCTCAAGGGTATACAAACTTGCAAGAGATTTATAGAAGTATAAAATTATTCCTTAGTACAATGACGAGCATAGTTTCATGACTTGTGAGTATATTAAAACCTTGACCCCTTACTTGCGAATGATATTATGCTCTTCAAAAGCTTGCAATCAACTTGCACCTATTACTATCATAGTTACTTTATGACAATATCCTTCAAGTTTCTTGAACACATTCTCCAAGTAGGAACATGACAATATACAAAGAATGTCCTTATCATAGTTGTATCATGTGTGAAACATCATATCAAAGCATTCAAGCTTCTCTCAAAATTAATGGTACTTTAGCTAGCTTTGACATATTGACATTTAATTGTCAAGCCAAAGAACCCTTCATAAATTTTCAACCTTGAATTCACAGTCTCAAACCACAATGAGTCCTATATGGATGACCATATATTATATCTAGAATCCTTTGAAATGATGAAGACTCTTGGTAATTGGATCTTATTATGAAAAACCTCATACCTATGATGATTCAATAATCTCTTCACAAACAAATGGCACCTTCATTAGCTTGATGAAATTTTTTAGAATCTTTATACAACAAGACAAACCAATAGGATACTAAAGAAAACTTTCATGTATACATAACCTTCTTATTTGTTCCTTTATGATAGATCTCGTTCATCAAGAATCCTTCATTAATCAACTAAAGATAGATCATACCTTGGATGAATCAATGAAATCAGATTACTTCATGAGTAGATACATGCTATAATTTGATTTCAAACTGAGTGCAAACCTTGAGATCATCTATTTCATGTTTGATTAGTTACAACAGATACTTTTTATCATTAGGGTTTCTATGGATTCTCAAAAATCATCTAAGTTTCTTTTTATCTTCTCAAAAATTTAATACATCTTCATTTTTCCCGATGTATGCTCTAATTCTGATTGTAGTAATATTCTTATTCCTTCTAACTAAGTTATATGAGAGATAGATAAAAATATCAACTCATCCTTTCACTTTGTTCTATATCAAATTTTTCTTTCGAGAAGATTGAAACCTTATGATTTTTCTACTAAAACATGTAGATCATACTAATACAAATCAAGTGCATTGAAATTGAATAATTGGTCAAAAATATTTATCCAATTTGATGTAACATGTCAATCAAGCCACCATGAAAAATTGTGTAAATTTTTTTGTAATTTCTTCTTATGTTAGATGAAAAATGTATTGTATATCCTTTATATTTTTATTTACCTCTAGTATTTGTAGATCTACCTTAACTCTAAATTTTAGCTCCACGATGTTTAATTCATTTTGACATAGGTAGTTCATTCCCATGCTTTACGTTTAATTTGTAAGTTTTGGTGGTTTTTCTCAAGCTCTACATTCTTAGATTTTTAAAATTAATGATGGAATTTATCTTGTTGACATATATTTCTTATAGGCCCTTTAGGTGGTTGAGACACAACTATACTAATGTAACAATCTTGCAAAAATAAGTACATGTTAAGTGACACAATATTATATAGACCATGTCAAAAATCACCTGAAAATCATCTAAATTTATTTGAATAATTCCATTGGTATTATTTACATTTTTTTCTCCTTAAATTTATTAATTTTGCATCTAAAATTATTCTAGGTTTCCATTGATGAATCTTCATTTAAATTATTATTTTGTATTTTTCTATTTCTTGTAAGATGCAATGAGATTGTTTTCTCCTCTCATATGTCATTATTTTGTTTATTTTTGTCAATTTACATTCATTACATCTTGAGATGCACCATATAGTGTTTTGAGAACACGATATATGGATATTGAAATCAATTCTTTGTAATCAATGTTAACATTAACAATCAGTCAATGAGAGTGACTTTGAAATGCTTCATAATGAATTTCTTCTCTATGTTAACTTTCTACCTAAATTAATTCATCTGAATACATTTGCATGCATAATATTTTTTATTTATACATATTTCTCATGTTGATATGTATTTACACATATAAATATCATTTAATTTAACATGTATATTTTTATTTCAATTCTACAACATTCACCGATTCAGGAAAATGGAAACTAAAAAGGGAAGATTGGGAAAAATGATTTTCCAATCCTCCTGGTAGTGGTACTTGGAATTCTAAAAATAACATCTTATTTTGAGAAACCATCTAAGGAACCCCATCTTTCTCCAAACGATCATCATAATCAAAGGATAATTATTATAATAAAAATGAAAGTCGGGATGAGTTTATTTTTTATTTGATGCTTGATGTTGTCAATGACGACAATAATGAAATGCCTCCCTTTAAAGACATTTCATTGAATGATGTTGAGTTTGAAATTATACCACCTACCCAATTGAATGAATATGACACTACATCACCTGACCAAGTGAATTTTGGAGGTGAAACTTCTAGCAATCAACCAAATTTAAATTCCACCGTGGAAAATACTAAGTAGACACCTATTTCTAGAAGAAAGAGAAAGGAAATAAAATGAGACTTGGGAAGGAGTTTCAAGTTAGAGTGGGTTTCTAAGTTTCCATTTATTGAACCTTCGAAAATGAGGATAAAGATAATGCAAATGTACAATCTCTAGTTGGAAATCAGGGAAAAAGACAATGCAACTTAAGTTGGATACTATTGAGAAACATGTAGGAAAGATATATGAAAAGATAATTATAGATGACATTGATAAGAATATTTCCAGGATGGAAAAATAGGAATGATTTTTACATATTAGGTATGAAAAATAATTTGAAGAGTACAAGAGAACTAAAAGAATAGTTGCAGCGAATGGAGGGAAAAATACTTCTCAATTTAAAAGATCATTCAAATTAATATTTTAGGTAAAACAATTCAAATAGCTACTGGTTTCCACATTTTGAAAAGATTTCATCCTATAATAGATTCTCCTGAAAATAATAATATGTTGTCTTTTCTTGGTGTCCCAAACTTTCCTCATTCTCACCGGTCGAAAAGCGGTGGTTGGGATTGGGAAAAATTCCTAGCAATGGTTGAGAAAGAAGACTTAAAAGAGAAACCAAATTATGCATGATACATATCTTTATCTATTGATGAGGTAAAAATATTAGTTAATAGTTCTTAAGTATGTATGCATGTGTAGACTATTGAGAATCATGTGAGACAACCTCAATTACTTTCCGTTCACAAGATGAGAGATAAATCTAATGTTGAAAACCTTTGTGATTTGGTGGTAAAAGGTTTGAAGGAGATCGATGACATGGATGATGCTACAATTGTATCAAATCTAGTATGTGTCGGGAAGATGGGGAATCACGTGTACAAGGTCATCATAATGTCCTACGTGTAAGACTCCAAACATCTCATTGGTTGTATATGCTTTCCATTCATTAAATGGCTCATAGAATGAACCTAGCTTACAAAATAGTTGGCAAATTTAAACCTGTAGCAAAAGTTGAAGACTTTGTTTGAGAGGTGCATGCTTATTTCTACCGTAGTCCTAAAAGGTTAATGGAATTATAAATATTTTTCAGAAGGACTAATAAATGGGCATAAAGTGTTAAGAGATGTCAACACCGTGTGGATCTCATTGTAACAACTGGTTCGTGGGGTGCACAACAAGTATTTATCCTTATTAGGAGTAATGTGGTAGAATCGCATGGAGGTAGACGGGGCCTAGGATTTTGTACATCGTTTGACTAATATAGAGTCATTGTTGATGTTGTGTGGTCTCCTTCCAATGTTAGATGAAATTAATCCTTTACTTACAAAAGCACAAGAAATAAGTATCTATATTGTTGATTTTTCTAGTTTGAGGAACGAGTTTGTTTGGCAATAAAATATTTGTTTGTCAATGAAACTAATTTCTGAGTCCAAAGTTTGATGATCGGAATGATTTGATAAATATTGGAAATACAAGTAGCATTCAAGCACAACTTTTTTGGGGAAGTATGTTCTTTTATATGTGGATATGAGATATCGATGTACATGTTTAAAAGAGTAGGCTGGTAAGGCTAATAAGGTAAATGTCAATGGGTCTTTATATGATAACATTGTATCATAAATAAGGGTGAGGTTAAGAGAAATTGTAGTGTCCGAACTAGAAGAAATAAGGGAACAATTTAGAAGGGATGATTTATTTGAAGTAATGGTTGTAGTAAATCCCACCTTTTGGAATCCTATCCAAAATGAAAGATATTTGCGGAAGACTACCACAAGAGGTTGACTACATTGATTAATTTTTTTGTAAGCTTTTTGATATCAATGAAATGAATATTCAAGGTATTTTAAGTAATGATAGTTTGATTGATCAATCCCATGAATTTTCCAAGTGTGTTTTTTTATATATGGATCTTGTGTAATAAAATTATTCACTAATGACCCATCCCTAGTCCCGTCATTAGTTTAGTTGGTTGTCATCGTCACTTGTCTTAAACGTCGTCAATTATTTTCATAGTTGTAATCATCTCTCGGGAGGTATTAGGTGTTGTTATTAACTCATTTGTCGTCTCTAG
Source organism: Taxus wallichiana var. yunnanensis (assembly GCA_018340775.1). Taxonomy (NCBI): domain Eukaryota; kingdom Viridiplantae; phylum Streptophyta; class Pinopsida; order Cupressales; family Taxaceae; genus Taxus; species Taxus wallichiana. The sequence goes on from CM031243.1 coordinate 487,076,271, forward strand.
TATTTGACTAGGATGCCTAGGGATGGATTGGGTGCCCATGGGCACCCCGGGTTTTAATTTTAGGTGCCTTCTTCCCGATTGCACTTAGCTCTAAATTAGATTTTTAGGTCAGTATTTTCGGTTTAACCTCCCATTTCGCTGGGTATTAGTTTCCATGTCAGGTCATTTGAACAAGATATAAATATATAAGAAAAATATACACACCATTATATGGGCTGACTATTTTATCAAAGGGCTAGCTATTTACTAAGGAAAGGGACTACATTTGGGCATCTACTATGCATCAAACTAATAGGAATAGGGAAATTATATTATCTTCCATTCACCATTTTGTATTATATCTAGCTATCACCGATATCTCTATGTCATTGGCGCTAGGGAACCCTAGGCACACAATTACACACACAATCACATAGAACTACATGGCATCACCCTAGGCATCACTTCATTGTAAGTCCACCATTGTGGCTGCTAAGGATAGTTTGAACTATTCATATGCATCTTTATTTTTATGGTTTAATTCTTTGTACGGGTTTCGGTAAGTGATTCTTCATCACGGGATTAAAAATCATCAATGAAGCTAGTACGACACTCACATAACAAATATTGAGATATTGTGAATACCTAACGACCTGTGAGATTCAAGTTATGAGTTTTTTTGTAGACCAGGGCACCCATATAATAGACCGGGTGCACACAAACACCCTAAAATTTCCACAGATGCCCCCGATTCAACCAATTTGACCTCTATTGCAATTTCTTAAGGTGTGTTGTCATACTTTGTTCCACCAGTTCATCACCCAATCTAGTTTCAAATTACGAGAGGTAAGTCCCATTCAGTTAGTACCTTTTTCCACATATTTCATTTGTTTCTTTTCATTTAAAATATCAAATAAATTTATTTAGCACTTATATTTCAGTTTACATTATCCATTTCATTTCTTTACTTATTTATATTAGCTTGAAATTTAAGATTTAGTTAATCATTTTGGTGAAATAGTACTTTAGATTAATTTTTCCCTAGGATCCACTTCAATCCCAAATGGCGAAAGATAGTTCTTCTCCTTCTCATCCCATCATGTCTCACTTTAGTGTCAATCCCATTTATGATGCTGCTATTATTGCTGAGATCATGGCTATTTATAGTAATTGTACTATGCATGATCATATTCAACAACTCTTAGATGGTGAACAATATGTACCTACTAGTTTTGAAAGTTCTCCTATTTGCATCAGAATTGATTCTGATCCAATAACATTCACTCATTATACACCTTGCTATAAAATTTATAGTGATCCACCTTCTAATGTTTCTAAGGAAATCCTAGATGATTCTCTTATTGATTATATGCTTAGTATTGACAATAACTCATATGTACATACTTGATTCTTCACCTACTCTAACCATAGATCTATCTCAAGATTCTCCTAGTTCTCATGATTCATCACATGCTCATTGACATACACTCTCATATTATGTTGATGATCCCATTGATATTATGCTTAATGGTCTCTTTATTTCTGAATCATTATCTGATGTAGATGAACCAATTGATAGTCATGATTCTTCTACTTTCCATACGGGTGAATGTGACTCTCCTACTCCATCATCTCCTTGAAAGGCATGTCTAATTTTACACATGATTCTACTACATACCCTCCCTCTACTCCATTTGTTGTATCTCTCACATCTCTATCTTCTTCCCCATCTATTAGTGTATCTTCTCCTCTATCAACTAGCACATCTACTTTATCATATTTTAGTGCATCTTCCATTACTAGTGCATCTTCACCTCCATCTATTGGGTCTACCGATGTTAGTGTTACTTCTTATTTGGATATACCATGTTCTACATCCACTATTTATTCTTTGACACCTCCTACTAGTGTGCCTTTAACATAGGTATCCCGCTCGTCTTCTCTTGATATCCCCATGATCATAAACAATTACTTAATACACCATTTCCATCTTCTACCATTCCTCCACAAGACATTTTTTCTCTCATGCATGTAGTTGGTCAATTAAAATCTCAACTACACTCCCTCACTTTAGAAATTAGAGCCTATTATGCTTCAATAGACAACAATTAATTACATGGAATAAAATCCCTAAAAATATTCATAACTTGGAATTTCCAAAGGATTTCATCATGTCTACCTTTACATGCTTTGATGGTACTAGTGATCCTCACTCACATCTCCAACACTATCGCCAAGCTATGCACCCATGTTCTAATGATGGGTTACTGCTTAAGGCCTTTAGACATAGTCTCATTGATGATGCATTACAATGGTACAAACATATTTCATTTGGGTCCATTGGTGCTTATTATGATATGGAAGGTTCCTTTTTACGACGCTTCATTGTCAATAGTGGCACTAGAGCTACTTATGATAACTTACATAATTTACATCATGGCACTTCGAACTCATCAAGGATTATATCTTGTCTTTGTAATGCTTGCGTGCATTAGTTAGTATTTCAACCTACTAATCTAGAAACACAAATCATCTTTTATCATAGTTTACTCCTACATTTCAAACAACAATTATAGTATGATACTAGTGATTCATTTATTCTTTTATGCTACAACATCATAGACCTAGAGGATGTTCTTCCTTCAACACATGTCGCTGATCCTCCAAATACTTATCATTATATTGTATCATCTAGTGTTCCTCCATCAACATCGGTGGAACATCCTATAAAGTCTCCAACCTCACCTAACAAGTAAAGAAAACAAGCTTGTCCTATTACATCACTGAAGTATAATTCTTCTCCTCATATGTGACATGTTTCTTCTTCTCCTACTCCATCTATGTCACATGAGCTGCTAAATTTATCCAATCATGCTAGACCTCATGATGTATTATGTCCTTTACTTGATAGGTGTCACATTCATCTACCATCTAACTAACATCATCCTCCACATAGATTACAATTTTAGCATGATCAACACTATTGTAACTACCATCTCATCAATGTCCATCTAGATAGTGATTTTTGAACCATTCATTATAGATTACTACAATTAGAAGAAAATAATATTATCTCCTTTGGCCCTCATTTGTAGGAATGGTCCACTTATTCTATACTTCATTCACATATGCCAATTTAGTTAGTTTATCCATCTAGAGCTCTAGTTATTACTCATGCATCTCGTGGTTTGTTGCTCATGTGCATTCTCCATTGTATCCATACATCAATCCACTAATGCATCCACTACATCCCCTTCATCCACCACATTATGTTGCTTTACATCGCATAGGATGACACAAAATTCTTCTCCGCTTGATATTCAATTCGTTTGATATGCTCCCGTTTCTTCCATCTAACACGCTTCCATCGCTACTTTCCGCCTTTCTCTTTGGTAGGTGATTACTATCACCTTACCCCACGATGAAATTATTGTGTTTTTAAAATTCTTACATGATTGTTGAGGGTCATACTATAAGAACATTTCATCATGCACTTCATCGATCCATCTAGCACACTCAATCATTCCCCTAAGATGCACTCTTTCTTACGCGGCTCATTCTTGACTGTTGAGAGGTCCTAACAAAATGAGAATATTCATCCACACATTAGGGGGAATCCTAATCTACCCCCTAGTTTCATCATACTAACATATTTACGACCACATTCAATTATCCCATATTCATGTGAAATGTTAATTTTAAAATCATACATTAGTACACCAATATTCTCATCATTATACTAACTATGTGTTACCAATTCCATTTGATACACAACTCATAAATACAAATATATTTGTTATCTATAATCATTCACATTTTTCTATTGTTATCAACATTGTATGTGCAAGTCCACATCAATAAAAAAACAACACACAACACATTAGAATAATTACCAAATCATACATCATTTATTGCATTACAACATCGATACAAAAATATTAAATCCATCATATATAAAAATAAAAGAGTCCATAGATATAATGAATACGATCATCACTAATAAAACATATATGGGGGAAAATCCCCTACATGATATAAAATATTACAAATCAAACCTCATCATCACTATCACTCTTGGGTACAACGAGATCCCTAGAACTAGACGCCTCACTACCAAATCTATGTCATTGTTCATAGCATTGATATCACTCAATCTTCCTCTCGTGATAGGGTCACCTCCATAGAACACTATGAAAATTGATGCTACAAATCCATGTATCGTGTACACACATCCTATGGCAAGGGACCACCATCCACCACCTCTCGGCTCATCGCGTCTCCTCCCATTCCTCGTCCCTCTCACCTAGCAACACAAAGTGTACATTGTTACTACTATAACCAATACCTCATATAAATGGGCATGCTTTCTGTGATATCATCAACATACTCAAGTATCCCTTCCCCAAATTACATCGGTTGGAATGTTCCGTGTCGTGTCACGGATGACTGTGTCTACTATTAGGGACCAATACATTTTTATTACAAAACAAATAACACAACACATTAGATAACCATGATTATACCATAGGAAAATAGAAAATTACATAAAAAAACTATACAAATACTTATGCTCAAATTTATAATCAGAGACACCAAATTTGTGTCTTACGACCCCAGTGACCCGCATCTCATCTCGCAATCTAACCTCGTCACCTAAACCTTACACAATTATTTATTAATTACCTTGTAATTGATAAATCCACACCACCTTACCCGCCACCTCACTTTGCCACCTCATCATGACCTAGCCCTAACCCTAAACTAACCTAATTAAGACCCATGACTTGGCCTAGACTCACATCCATAACTAATACCTCCTTACTCGCACCCAAAACCGACCTTCTAGCCACTTGACCAAGCCCGCAACTGATCTCTCGGGAGAAAAGCAGGGAAGGTGGGCTATTTTACTAAAAATAGCCTACTTTTTCCTTACCGATGCCGGTTCCTACTCGACCGCCGTCGGTTACGTAACCGCCATCGGTTCCCTGTAAATGGGCTCCCCGAACCAAAATCAAAGGTCGAATGATTTTTGAATCAACAGAGATCATTGGGAGCGAAAAACAGAGTCCAGACCTTCACTTGACCGAGCAGAGACGAGTGAAGAAACCAGAAGAGTTTGCAGCAAAGGAGATCAACTTGCATCTTCACCAAAACCAGTAAGTCATATCTTGCATGTCCTTTGTTATGACATTTCTTATGCTCTTTGAATCACAGTCCTCCTAAATCCAGTTCTGAACCCATTACCCAAGATCCCATTGCATCCGATCACGTTGTGTTTTACCCTCATCACTCATTTCCTAATATCATTCATAAACCAACCTTACCAACACAAAGAAACAAAAACACCCCACCAAAACAATCAACCTACAGGTCCTAGACCCAACCGACGGCGGTTACGAGAAACCGGTATCGGTTACCCTGACCATAACCAGAAACCAGCCTTCTCCTACTCGTTTCAACCAAGTAATCTAATTGATATTTTGCAGTCTTTTGTGTTAATTCATATTAGCAGGGGAACTGACCACCTTCGAAAGGAAGTTTCATATTTCCCAGGCCCAAGGCGAGTTCCCTCATTTATTGTCTAATCAAAATCTTGTGGTCTTGTGTTCTTATTTGCAGGTAGTCCTTCCAAGACAAAAAGGAGTTCTCTACGATCCAACTTTGATCTTTCTCTACGGTACGCGCACACCATCTTGACATTCAATGTATTCCTCCCAGCCCTAATCTCATCTGTTTCTAAAAGGAATGAAAGGATAGAAACAACTCTATTCCCGTGGCTTGAAACATTCCGAGGCGAAACATGTTGCAGGTTTTAAAAGGGGAGGATGGGCTTTTACGGTGTAGGATTTCCGTACCCCACGAGAGTACGGATAGGTGCAGGCACATCCTACCTATGACCGTCGTGTGGGGAAGTAATTTCCTACGGACCACCGCAGACCGCCGCACTAACCTAACGTATGGGGGTGTCGACGCATCTTCCGTTTCCCCGAACCTCCTCTTGGTGTGGTTCCTTTCCAATCTGATTTTCAATACCGAAAAATCGTAAACCGCCCTCACCTTCTTGACTCATTTGTGCTTGGAAAGGCTTTGGTTTTGGTCTTTATGAACAAGGCCGACATACGCTCATCCCCATCACCACACGCAAACATAATGATCGTAGTGGTCTCGGATTTTCGGAACACTTACATCAAAGGAACCTCATGTCAGTCTTCTTCTCGAAGAAGATAATGTTACCCCTACCGAACCGTCATCACCCATTTTTCCTCCGTCACCCACGGAGTCGATAGATCACGAATCTATCCTCCTAACTTTTTTTTCATAAATGCTATCTTCTTAGGTCCTCTTACTTATCAACGCGATAATGAGGACCCCTCTTCTATTCCCCTTTTTATCCAGGACATGATTGAAGAGGACTCACCTTCAATTAACGTTGTTGAGTGCCAGGATGATGACTCCATCCTCACTTACCTTGGCGCGGATGACTCTTATATTCAACGCGCTTACCATCTCAAAACCCAAACCATGCTAAACAAGTCTACTATAGAAATCAACATCCACACGGAGGAGGATCCTCACATTGTGAAGATCGGACAATCCCTTAACGCATCAGAACAAGTCGCCTTTACTACCTTTCTCCGTGCTCGCAACCAAGCTTTCGCTTGGTCCTATGTTGACATGCCAGGAATTGATCCTGACATTGCTGTCCATAACATTACACTGAAACCTGATTCCAAGCCAATTAAACAGAAATTGAGAAAAATGCATCCACGCATTGCCCTCTTGGTCAAAGAGGAGCTTCAACGACTCCTTTCTGTTTCCTTCATTCTGCCTATTGACTATCCTCAATGGATTTCTAACATTGTACCTGTCACTAAAGCGACAGGGGAACTTGATATGCACGGATTTCTGGGATCTTAACCTCGCTTGCCCTAAGGATGACTTCCCCCTACCTAGTATTGACCAACTTGTTGATCTCACTGCAGGCCATGAGATGCTCTCTCTCATGGATGGCTTTTCAGGATACAACCAAATTTTGGTTGCCCCTGCCGATCAACACAAAACTACCTTCATAACTCCTTGGGGAACCTTCTGTTACCGTGTAATGCCATTTGGCCTTAAGAATGCTGGTGCAACCTATCAGCGGGCTATGACCTACATTTTTCATGACATTATGCACACTATCCTTGAAGATTACGTCGACGATCTTCTTGGCAAGTCTAAACATCGCAGTGAACATCTCGATGTTTTAACCATTATTTTTGATCGCCTGTTACAATATTCTGTCCGTCTTCAACCAAAAAATGTGTCTTTGGTGTCCTTTCGGGAAAACTTCTTGGCTTTATCGTCTCTTTGCGTGGCATTGAGGTCGACCCATCTAAAGTCAAAGCTATCCTAGAAATGCCCCCACCTACCAATCTCAAACAATTGCGTAGTTTACAAGGTAAGCTCCAATCTATCCGACGTTTCATCTCCCAACTCTCGGATCGATGTCAACCTTTCCATCACCTCCTTAAAAAGGACATTGATTTTCAGTGGAGCGAAGAGTGCCACCAAGCCTTTGAGGCTCTTAAAACTTATCTCTTACAGCCACCCGTGCTTATCCCACCTCAAGACGACCGCCCTTTCTACCTTTACCTTTCCGCCACTGACCACGCTGTAGGGGCCATGCTTGCACATCGTGACTCTCGAGAATCGAGAACAAGCCGTTTATTATATAAGTCGTACTTTGGTGGACTATGAGACTAGGTATACACATGTAGAAAAGTTATGCCTAGCCCTATCATTCGTGGCTACCAAACTCCGACACTACCTTCTGAATCACAAAACTTTCATCATCACCAACACGGACCCCATCCATTACATGTATGCCAAACCTCATCTAAACCAATGCATCGCCCGATGGCTCATGCTCCTCGCCGACCTCGACCTTGAGTTCGTCCACCAGAAATCAATCAAAGGACAAACCATCGCAGACCAACTTGCGGAAGCCCCTTTACCTGGAGAACAATTTACCAATTTTACATTCCCCGACGAACTCATCGCCACTCTTTCACTCAAGGAGGAGTCGTATCCAATGACTCTCTTCTTCGATGGATCCAAATGCCAATGTGGTGGAGGAGCCGGCGTTGTTCTCATTCCTCTTGACGCTGAGCCTATGCCTCTTTCATTCCGACTCGATTTCCCTTGCACTAATAATACAGCGGAATATGAGGCCCTTGTTCTGGGTCTCCAGGTTGCCAGCGCACTTAGGTATCAAATCTATCAATATTTTTGGCGACTCTCAATTGGTAGTCAATCAAGTTATGGGCATCTACCAATGCAAAAATGAGGAACTTAAAAATACAAACACTACGTGGATTCACTTCTAGCCTTATTTACTCACTATTCTATCCAAACCATTCCACGCTCTACTAACAAATTTGTGGATACTATGGCTTGCTTAGCCTCGCAAATTCCAGCCTCATCAATGACTCAAGTTTTCATCTTAGTCCAACAACTCTTTGCCCCATCTTATTCAGCCTTGGTTATTTATGCGGTAAATACGGTGTCTGTTGACTCACGGGATACACCGGTATCACCAATTCCACGACTATCTTACAACCTCTGTTCTCCCTTCCGACCTTACCAAGATCTTGGTAAACGCACTTTTCTTAAACGCGTTTCTCGTTATGTAGTTATGGGGGGACTCCTTTATAAACGTGGCTTTGATGGCATCCTCCTTCGATGTCTCACCAGCGCGGAGGTCACCCATACCATCCAACAAGTTCATGACGGAATTTGTGGTGGGCATTTTAGCGGCCTGGCCGTGGCCAAACGAATCCTTCGCCTTGGTTATTATTGGCCTACTCTCAATAACGACTGCTACGAATATGTCAAGCGTTGTGTTATGTGTCAACAACATGCCAACCTTCAACATACTCCTAGCCACCCGCTCCAGGTCGCTCGAGATCTTTGGCCCTTCTCACAATGGGGTTTAGACCTTATTGGTGAGATTCACCCGTCCTCTTCACAACGTCACCAATGGATTATCACAGCAACCGAATATTACACAAAATGGGTGGAGGCTGTTCCACTCATTTCAACTAAAAAGACAAAATCGTAGAGTTCATTAACCACCACATTATCTCATGCGTTTTGGTGTTCCTCATCGCCCGATAACGAGATAATGGAAAATCTTTCAAAAATAAGTTATTGCAAGACATTTGCGACAACTTTGGTATCAAACTTAGCTTCTCATCACCCTACTATCCACAAGCCAATGGACAAGTCGAGTCCTCTAATAAAACATTAACCAAGATCCTCATGAAAGTTGTCGGTGAATCCGAAGAAATTGGCACGATCACATCCCCTTTGCCCTTTGGGCTTATCGCACTAGTATTCGTACCTCCACTAATGCCACACCTTTTTATTTAGTATATGGTACTGAGGCTGTCTTGGCTCTCGAAATACAAATACCCTCCTTAGAATATCTCTTCGGGATATCCTCACTAACGATGATTTCCGCCAAGAGCGGTTAGCCCAATTGGAGCTTCTTGACGAATGCCGTCTTACGACTCTTGATCACCTTCAAATCTATCAAAAACACATTAAACATGCTTATGATAAACGACTTCATGAGCGTACCTTTAAGGTTGGTGATCTTGTCCTCAAAGAGAATCAACATGTAACCAAACTAGAAAAGAGCAAACGTGGAAAATTTGCTCCCAATTGGATTGGGCCTTATATAATCACTCACACTTATGGATCAGGCACTTATCGTTTAGCTTCGCTTAATGGTAAACCTGAGCCTGAACCCCTTAATGCCTTGCATCTTCGACCATTCTACTCATGAAATTAGTGTTATATCACTTCTTATCCGCCTCTGCTCGTCCCTTGAGCTCACACACCACCACATGCACTTGTTTCCTACATCTCGAAATAAAATCAAGCTCACTTCTCACCTCCCCTTAACGATGCCTTCCCCTTTTTAGTCTAGTCCATGACTTCAAAGTATTAAAATAAGCCGTATTCTTATGGGATTTTCTTGAGTCAAACTTCCTACAACCCTAAATGCTTCATGTTAAAAAGAACATCTGGTCATCTAAATTAAATATAGACCGCTCCCTCGAAGGACAGCTATATGCCGAATTATTGCTGCTATTATACATAGATTTGCTCCCCAGAGGACAGACTATGCACTACAATCATATCTCTTACTATAAATAGATTGCTCCTTGAAGGAAGGACTGATATATACTGATCGACCTTTATCGAAGCTTCTCGCATTGATCGCTTTGAAGACCTCAAGAAGTAATACAATCAATATCCCTTGTAGACTTCCCGCATCGATCGAGTCTACATTCAATAAAATAAAGTCTCATTCAAAAGAACTTTTGGGTCATGGACTTGTCTATTTAGGGTAGGTTCTCTTTGTCGTAACACTCACTTTGTAACAAGTTCTCCATACCTCAGCTATACCATCCACTATACCTCGCCATTTGCTTCAACTCAAGGGACGTGTTGTACACCTGATATGTTGTGATCATACAACTCTTTTCACCTATTGACTTCTCGGCTATGCACGGGACTTTGGGCTTCAAGTTCATTCTATGTTGTGTGGTTTGTTTTGCTCTTTTCACCTACGGAGCACTCTTTCCTCTTTGCCTCGCATCTAGGATTGCGTGTTGATCTTAATCAGGACATGGTTCCCTACCACTTGGATAGGCTAGCTTTCGCTTATACCTTTTACAATGTCTCCAATTCGTTACCAACACCATCAACCTTACCTCACCAATGTTACTATCAATACCTTTACCAGCCAACCACTCACCTAACCATACCGTAATTACCTGAATTCACCTCTCCCACGGTCCTAAGGGAGAACTACATCGATCGAGGCCCCTCCTTGCTTTGTGCAATGGGCTATGTAGGCAGCACTTAGAAGACATGGTGTCTCCCAAGGTTAGCTCGACCATCCCCTACCATAACCTATCATGTGTGGTAAATATAAATATTTTTATGTATTTCTATTTAATCACATTCCTCTTTATCCTTTTTCTAAACACCGAAAGTCAAAACGCAAACATTCTCATTATCATCGTAACTCAAATCAACATACATATTCAGCTTTATTTAGATGTTAAACAAATACATCTTCTCTATCATCGACACGCAGGTCGGCATCCTTATTTATTCTTATAACTTGCTAACATTTATTTAGACCCTTACGCCTCATCCCGAACTAGGTGATGATCGTGATCGTCGACCCCTCTCGCCAGGCCTCTCTGTCCTCAAAGGTACCACGGCTATTGGTACCGCCCACTGATCTGCCAACCTCTCCTGTAACATATGAATACGCCCTCTCGCATGGAGGACTCCAGCCTCTAGTCTCCGCCCGTGACTCCGCAACCGCTAACAATCCTCTTGTCTCATTCACCTGCGTTTGGAGCTGCTGAACTAAACGCTGCAGACGATCCCTCTCTGCTGTAATCACAGCTATGTCAGGACAATCACGTATACCTCGCAGCTCCACTGCCCACCATAATCTATAGGCCTCTGTCGTTCCTGCGTCCATTACCCTGCGATCGGCTGCTACCTCTTCAGGACCTTCTGGAGGTGTTGGCCGGGAGGTGAAATCTGCCTCCGCGTCGATCCTCATATAGGGTCTATAAGCCGGGGTATATCCTACACAAATCCAAATTATCGCCACACACGATCTATAGGGATCCTCTCATATTCACACGGCCTGCGTGCCTGTGATCCACCTCATTCGTTCTACACCCTTAACTCCTCAGGCTATGCTCTATGTTACCATATAGTTACCGTAAGGCCTCAAAGATGTCCATAACCATCACCCTCTCCCATACCTGCTGTAATACACAATATCACCCGTCACGGCCTGGGATCTGGCCTCTTGTTCTGTCTGGACCCATCGTCCATGCCCGAATCCCAACCTCGTACTCTGGTTTCTCTTATTGGATGGGTCGGCCTATTGGTCGCACACAAACAATGTGCTCATAGGCCCAACAGTGTAATAAGTATGAACTATCCAGTGTCATCCTGTGATTTCACCTACAAGCCCATAAACCCCTGTATAGCTCCGCCAAATATGCAGGTGCCCATGCAAAAGTCACGTTCCTTTCTATCATCTCCCAAATAACACACATCAATGCCTTTGGAAATCTTCCCCCTTCCGCCCTCGGTAACGCATAATACCCTACCGCTATCATTAATATCACTGCTAACCTTGTCTCCTCAGGGTGTGCTGCATACATTACCCCATATGTGAATGACAAACCTCGCTGTGTTAAGTCTCGTGCATATGGACCAAATACTTCTGTTATCGCTGCCTTCGCCCACAGCTAGGTAACGCTTTGATATACTAGTTTTCCTGTAATGGGGAGTCTCAAAATACGAAACACATCTTCCAATGTTACTGTCATTTCACCTGTTGGCAGATAGAAGGTATTTTTCTCAGGATTCCATCTTTCAATCAATGCCTGCAACATAGCATGGTTCCGTGCAATTCGTGAATAATAGCGGATTCCACTTAACCCCAAACGATTTATCAATGTCCATTCAGCTGGTGTTACATCCGCTCGGATTCGTGACAGCAGCGCCGGTACACTATCATTCATCCTTATCCCCGCCTCTGCCTGCATACGTTACAAAAACAAATAACCGTTCAATAAATCAAATCACCACGGGTTTTTTCTCACATTCTGGAAATCCCTACAGTAACCGGTATCGGTTATAAATAACCGGTACCGGTCAGTAACCGATATCGGTTATACCTAACCGGTATCGGTCACTGCCAATTACATACATCTTGCCTAAAACAACCACCTACGACAATAAATTGATCGTTTATTCCTTTCTATATACACAGACATACCCAAAACCCCGAATTACCTACCCCATAACACTCACCTCATCTATAACCCTGGCTATCATGTTTTCTTTCTCATATCTACTTACTTATTCTCCTCCAGCTCATTCCCAAAACATGCAGTAGTTAAATCACAAACAAAATGATACCTCTTGGGTTGCAGCAGCTTGAGGTGGCCCTTGTCTTCCCTCTTGTCCCTGCCTGCTGGATGCTTCTCCTCGTTCTGCCATGATCACCACCCTTTTCAACTTTGTCTTTCTGCCTTCTGAATCTCGGATCACATTCACTTTCCTTGTCTCTTTTCTCCTTATCACTCAAATCTCTCATGCAAATACCTGTCTCAGTCGTCAAAAAGCGTCGCGTTCGCGTATTTAACCTCTTGCATGGCTCTAAAATTAAAACTTAAGTTGCCACCCTAGCTTTTCTATTTTTAGAAAAGCTCATACCTAAATAACCGGTATCGGTTACTTAACCGATATCGGTCTATCAGCTACCGATATCGGTTCCTTAACCGATATCGGTTACACACCTATCTTTTCTCAACAGGGTTCTTTTCTTCATTTTTACCTAAATTTTTGTCGCGCCCGCCTCTTTTCCTGCATAACAACACCATTTACCACATTTGTTCATCCACCACACATATCATTACAATTTCATTAACATCATTTATTTTATACAAATACACAAACCATCAACTACGGATATCAAGAAACTATCAATCTATACATCATTTGGATCCAACTCATCAGTTACATATATCACAATGTCACAAAACCAACAATTCATCACATAACATGTCATTCATATATACGTACAAAAAACAAAAACATCAACATCATCCATCTATCAACATGTCAATTAAACTCATCACACATTCTATATATCACAAACCATTGACGAAATATTTAAACACATTTTGAACATCTGCATGTGGATCAAAACATCGTCTATATATATATATATACAAGTTTTCAAAAATACAATGTGCCCCTACATCGGGGCCTCTGTGATCTCATAATCTACCAAATTCGGCACGCAGAGCTGCAATAATCACAAAAAAAAATCTCGACTCGGCTCGCAGGACGGTCTCTCATATCAAAATATACTGCTCGCAGAGCCGGTATCAAATGTACAACCCCTACTCGGCTCGCAGGCCGGTATCCAATAAATGAATGAATGAATACATGAATAATACATCGGCACGCAGGCCTCTATCAATACACCCACTTCACGAGACCGGTGCTCATCTCTAAAATACGAAAACCATGTCGGATATCTCTCGGCTCTCCCCCCACCGCCCTCGGCACCTCTCCCCGCTGGTCCCTGTGGTGCCTCTCGCCTCCTGCCCGTCACGGACACGCCAGCTGTGGCTGCACCTCCCTGAGATCTCTGGCTGTGCGAGGTCTCTGCCCTATGAGCTGCATAAGCCTGATACTCGACTCCGGTACTTATCAAGAATATCCTGATAATATCGGGCCTCTGCTCTAACCTCCATATAGCGCTCTCGAGCCACTGAAGGAGCTGGGGCTGGTCCCCTGGCACCTAACACCAATGCCCCCGAGCTCGTCTTTAAAATCTTGCGGTGGTGCTCATGGCGCGGTGGTGCGTACTGTCTTCTTTGCCGCACGTACTGCACTCGTGGGTGTGGTCTTTGGTGGTGGTCTTTGCCTGTGCACAATGCTCGAGCACAGGCTAGCATTTGCCCTGTAAGGCCCCTATCTGTGTGCTGCGCAGCTAGCCTTGCCGCCCGTAAGAGCTGCACTCACCCACGAGCTGATCTCTCTCTCCTATAATCTGCAAAATGGTCTGGTGCATGTGCTGACGATACTATCCACGACTACTCTCTGCCCATTGACCACCACACCTGTATGCTCCGTGCACCCGACATCATCCACACCCTCACTGCTTGGCCTCTCCGCTACCTGGTCTGGATCCAACGGCCAGTGGGCGCAGCGGTGGGGCCTCTACATCATCCCTCCCGTGCGAGGGAAGGGAGGTGGCTCGTCTGTCGCGCACCCCATCTGCCTGCGTACCCTCTCTAGGGGTATCCGCTCGTACTCTCCCGGCCTCCGTCCTGCTATCCAGAATGTATACTGGATCAGGCGCAGCTGTACGCGGGCTCCTCTGCCAGGCTGGTGACCTCTGTAGGGTCTCCATACAATGTCTACTGCTGTAAGGCCCTCTAGCAAGTGTCTATAGTAGGCCACATCCCGACCTGCAATAACTGCTCGTGGCTGGCCCACGACCCCCAACCACCTCTGAAAGCCATATCGGTATACGACCTGTGGCCCTGGCTGCTGGGGTAGCCCTACTGGCCTGATGCATACGATGTGCTCGTATGCCCAACAGTGCAACAAAAATGTAGAACAAATACCAAATCGCCTCCTCCGGCGATAGCCCCATAACTCCCTGTATAATTGCACTGATATACTGGGTGCCCATGCATGCGCAGGTGTGCTCCTCCACCATCTCAAGCAAAGCACCCCCATCAATGCTCGCGGAAGCGGCCTCCCTCTGAATCCGGGAGGGCGAAGCAGGTGATCCCTATCATCATCAACACGGCAAGCCGTGTCTCATGTCTGTGTGCGCGGTACATGTCACCATATCCAATGCTCGCGCTATGATACGTAAGAAGCGCGGCTGCATCCCCAAAAACCTGCAGTATGCTGTCCATGGCAGTCTCTGAATCTACCTGGAAGACTGCCTCTCCCTCGATCGGTAGCCGCAGGATGCGATACACATCCTCTAATGTGACGGTCATCTCCCCGGTCGGCAGATGGAACACATTGGCCGCCGGATCCCATCTCTCGATGAGGGCGACCATCAGGCTGTGATCTCTCTCTATCGCTCTGTACCTCTGGACCCCGCCGAGTCCCACCTCGCGCATGATGGCCCAATGCGCCGCAGATACGTGTGGCCTCATCCGACTCAATAGTGGAGGCATCCTATCACGCATCGTCAACTGCTGACGTGCCTGCAAAACCAACCCACATCCTTAGACCTACTCTTTATTACAACATCTACTTTATCATCTAAACACCTTTTTTACCCCCCGACCATACCCCAGACTCTCTACCACCCCCTCTAGCAGCCTACCACCCTAAACCCAAACCATACCCACCTCACCCCAACAAACACACAAAACCACCCAAACCCCTCCTCGACCTAACGCCCTACATCTACCTTAAACCCAACCCACCCGACCCTAAACCCAAACCACAACCCATACAAACCCAACCCTAAACCCAACCCATACAAACCCAACACAACCCAAATTTCATACAAGCCCTTACTCACCCAACACCCAACCCAAACCCATCCCACCCAAAACCAACAAAAACAAAACCAAAACAAAACACATGCAACCCAAAACAAAACAAAACAAAAAATGCCAACCGACGCCGGCCGATATACGACCGACGCCGGTCAAGCCCAACACACCCAGCCCGTCAAATGTACGACCGATGCCGGTCGCTTAGCAACCGACATCGGTCGCTGTAATCACCGAGCCGAACCCCCGCGCGGCCCCCCGCCTTCATTTTCTCATTTTTCTACCTACCTACCCACCCAAATACCCTAAAAACTTACCCACCTACCCACCTTAGCCTATCTAGCCTATCTACCCTCTCCCTTTTTCAAATCATTTCCATTTTCTCATTATTTCCTAAAAAAGGTTAATTCCTACCCAAACCCCCAATTTAGCATAATACAACCAAATCACCAAATTAAAGAGTTTCGAATCTACCCGAATGACGACACGTCGTCGTGGTGGGATGGGTGGTGGCGGTCCAGCTGGTCCAGCCCCTCCAGCTCCTCCTGCCTGTGCCATGGCTCCAATCCTGATCTGCTGGGTCCCCGGCCAATCAACTGCTGCCTCCTCCTCACTCGGGCCCACTATCAACTCTCTCCGCCAATAAAATAACTCCACCTCACTCAATCAAACCTCCAATCTCAACTCTCCACGTCAGACAAGTCAATTTGGTTTGCAAATAACAAAAGTGACAATGACAAGCCGTATTTTTCTTTTTATAGGTTTTTCGCTTTTAACCGATATCGGTTTCATTTTTGCCCTAATAAACCGGTATCGGTCCCTTAACCGATATCGGTCATGTTGAATCGACATCGGTTCGTATCCCAACTTTCCCCCAAAATTTTTGCCCTTCTTTACCATTTGCCCCTTTTTCACCAACATCGCCTATATCCACCTTTGCTGAACACCATTTGTTCACCTCTCCGCTTTGACCCAAGGCCTCACCCTACCCATTTGGCCCGACCCAAGGCCTCGCCCTACCCATTTGGCCCAACCCAAGGCCTCGACCTACCCATTTGGCCCGACCCAGGCCTCGCCCTACCACCTGGCCCGACCCAAGGCCTCGCTCTAACAAACCGGCCCGACCCAAGGCCTCGCCCTACCCTTCCGGCCCGACCCAAGGCCGCAACTCAACAACTTGGCCCGACCCACGGCCATTACCACTTCCATACTCAACACCATACACTTTATCCACCCATCCGGTAGGTTTTTTTGTTCAATCGAGCTCACCTGTTCATGTTTTAGCATGATTAGGGTCCTTGACTTGATCTGTCGACCAACTTTGCCCAGACCTAGACCGTGACGTTTATCTCAACCAAACCAACCTTTTGGTACTGCCGAACATGCCTAAACGTTCCTGTACCTTACCTGTTATATACCCTGGGGCTACTTCCTATGCCTTGGATACCAGGATTATATCACCCTTGTTTGGATAAACTATCGACCTTTGCCTCTGCACTGCTGGTTTGCTCGTCAAATCATGTACCCTAGTCGTACTATTGCATTTCAACATGCGTCTGCTTCCTTGGACCTACCCCACCATCTTACCATCCCCTCTACCCCATTTACCCTTTATCAACCCTATCCCTGATTTCCCGTTCACTCAATCTGTGATAGATTTGAGGGGGATTACCTATACCCTTAACAGGAGAAACCACTTCATATTATTGTCCGTGCAGCTTTACAAAACAAGCTACATGACAATAAGGGGCTAATGTAGACACCAAATTTGTGTCTTACGACCCCTTGTGACCCGCATCTCATCTCGCAATCTAACCTCGTCACCTAAACCTTACACAATTATTTATTAATTACCTTGTAATTGATAAATCCACACCACCTTACCCGCCACCTCACTTTGCCACCTCATCATGACCTAGCCCTAACCCTAAACTAACCTAATTAAGACCCATGACTTGGCCTAGACTCACATCCATAACTAATACCTCCTTACTCGCACCCAAAACCGACCTTCTAGCCACTTGACCAAGCCCGCAACTGATCTCTCGGGAGAAAAGCGGGGAAGGTGGGCTATTTTACTAAAAATATCCTACTTTTTCCTTACGATGCGGTTCTACTGATCGCCGTCGAGTTACGTAACCGCCATCGGTTCCCTGTAAATGGGCTCCCAACCAAAATCAAAGGTCGAATGATTTGCGAATCAACAGAGATCATTGGGAGCGAAAAACAGAGTCCAGACCTTCACTTGACCGAAAGCAGAGACGAGTGAAGAAACCAGAAGTGCTTGCAGTAAAGGAGATCAACTTGCATCTTCACCAAAACCAGTAAGTCATATCTTGCATGTCCTCTGTTATAACATTTCTTATGCTCTTTGAATCACAGTCCTCCTAAATCCAGTTCTGAACCCACTACCCAAGATCCCATTGCATCTAGCTGTCATTCTTTTACCCCTCATCATCTCATTTCCTAATATCATCCATAAACCAACCTTACCAACACCAAGAAACACAAACACCCCACCAAAACAATCAACCTACAGGTCCTAGACCCAACCGACGGCGGTTACCAGAAACCGGTATCGGTTACCCTGACTATAACCAGAAACCAGCCTTCTCCTACTAGTTTCAACCAAGTAATCTAATTGATATTTTGCAGTCTTTTGTGTTAATTCATATTAGCAGGGGAACTGACCACCTTCGAAAGGAAGTTTTATATTTCCTGGGCCCAAGGCAGTTTCCTCATTTATTGTTTAATCAAAATCTTGTGGTCTTGTGTTCTTATTTGCAGGTAGTCCTTCCAAGACAAAAAGGAGTTCTCCGCAATCAACCTGATCTTTCTCTACGGTACGCGCACACCATCTCGACATTCAACGGTATTCCTCCTAGCCCTAATCTCATCTGTTTCTAAAAGGAATGAAAGGATAAAGCAACTCTATTCCCGGAAGTGAAACATTCCGAACGAAACAATAACTACTCGCTAAATTATCAGGCATGGGCTTCCCCTCTCCTCCTCCTCCATGATCTAAACTTGGTGTATCTTTGAACATTGGGAACAAGAGTACACATCGATATGCCACCCACCATGTGTAATACTCCTCGATATAAACCACATCATTTGATTCTATCGGTTTTATCACCGCATCTATCTCATCTGCCCCTGGGAAATTAGCTATTTTGTAGTTGGCACTAGTCTAGCCCCAGCTCACCTCACTTCTCTAATTACTCATAACCATATTTATGGCCATGGGGACACATCCTAAGCCATTCCAAACTATCGTGATACTCTCTCCACCTAAAATAACTACTCCAATCTTGGAAATCGGTCCTCCAAATTTCATATTCCTATGAATGCATTCCAACTCTATAACATCCTTAGGCCATCCTCTATAGTCATAGTATGGTCTTCATATAAATAAATCAGTCCCCATACTATCTATAAATTCCTTCGGGGTTTTTTTTTAGTGGTGAATATTTGTAATATGGTGAATATTCCATTTTTGAAAAATTTGAAAAGGCAAATTTTCTAGCGCGGTCAGTGACCTATTCACCTAAAAATTACAGTTTAATTTTTTTTAGGGGTTGGCTTCACCTACCCTTGAAAATATCCCCTATATAATCCTAGATTATTTTCCAGGTAGAACACTACTAGCTCACTCATACCACCTGGGGGCATATCTATTATCAAGTACAGTAAACTTGCAAAGAAACAGAGGCCAGTACACAAAGTGTAGTTTTATAGATATTCATCAAATTTGTAGTTGGGTGATAAGTATTGTTCTCAGACACATGACAAGAAAGTTCCACAGATGCACAATAAGGATAATTTGTTGACACGTGACAAGGAGATTTTTTTAACACATGACAAGGAGAGTTTGTTGACGCGTGACAGGAGGGTGGATGCTTTGTAAATGTGGGACAGAGAGTTTGTTGACGTGCAAAAAGGAGAGTTTTTTTATACGTGACAGAGGGCGAGAGGTTGTAAAAGCATGACAAAGAGTTTTTAATGCATGAAAAGAAGATTTTATTTATGCATGACATGAGGGCGTAGGTTGAAGACATGTGACAAAGAGTTTTTGACACGCGACAAGGAGAGTTTGTTGATGCATGATAAGGAGATTTTTTTGACACAAGACAAGAGGGCAGAGGATGCAGACGCGTGACAAAGAGTTTGTTTATGTGCGATAAGGAGAGTTTGTTGACATGCGATAAGGAGAGTTTGTTGATGCGTGAAAGGTGAGCAGGAGGACGTACGATGCATAATAGAGAGTTTGTTGATGCGCGACTATTGTCCTCTCAAAATTTCCCCTCTTTCGAAAGTCAAAAATTGAAATTTTTTGAGTTGACACCTTTTATGATGTTCTAGTAAAGAGAAAAGTTGAGAAGTTAGAAAAATTCTACATTTTTGAGTCATTTGAGTGATTTGTGGGTCTGTCAAACATTTTTGTCCCATGTGTCCCAAGTTCTGAAGGGCTCTCTGTTCCCGATCGGCCACTTTCTCTGAAATCTAT
The DNA here is from genome assembly GCA_018340775.1 of Taxus wallichiana var. yunnanensis. Classification (NCBI taxonomy): domain Eukaryota; kingdom Viridiplantae; phylum Streptophyta; class Pinopsida; order Cupressales; family Taxaceae; genus Taxus; species Taxus wallichiana. Next base: position 487,096,896 of record CM031243.1, read on the forward strand.
TAAACTTGCGGGCCCATCAAACTTTTTGTTCCAACTGTCCCAAGTTCACTTGGGCTCTTTGTTCCCCAATCACCCACGTCGGCCGCATCATGCACTTCACGTACTTTGGTCTTGCTTGTCTCGAAAGTGTTTGTGCATTCTGTCCCTACTTTTCCCGCATCGCCCACATCGGCCGAGTCGCGCTTTCACATCCCTCATGTCCCAAATGTACCAAAGGCCATCCGGGATAATTTTTCCCGCTCTTCCCGATGCTTTCTTTTGAGTTGGTGTATATGAATTTAATGCGCATTTAATAACCTTCTCTCTCCTAAAATGGATATTTAATGGACTCCCCCTATGCATTTTGCACACTACTTTCTCATTGCCATTCGCTCTTGCCCTTGCAAATTGAAACCATATTCTCACGTCCCATTTTAGCTGCATTTTTATTATGGATTCGAGTTGTAGGGAAATTTTTCTAATCACTATCAAGTATGAAGATTAAGTTTCAAGGCCAGGAGCAGGTTTCTCCGCTTTGGAATCTTCCATTCCCGATATCGGGATAGTGAAGTTCGTCACTGGACTTCAGTGATTTTGGACCAGGTCCGGCTGACACCGAACCCCTCTTCCATGGCACAAATTATTAATGATAGCGGCCTTGCATTCGTTTTGGGTTTCCCAATCTCGGTGTAATGTGCCGATACTGTGCTCACCTGTGGAGCCCACTTCAACCCCGATATGAGTGAATTGACCAATGTGCATGGGGAGCTCATCACTAAAATTGATGCTTCCACCATTGCGATGCCCTACGGATCCCCAAAATAGATAATTCTGTGGTAATTTCTCAAAATCAAGCACAAGATCTCTTCCATCAAGATAGTGAGAAATAAAAAGCTAGGGTAGCAAAGTCATGGTTGAAAACCCTAAGAAGGGGGCATCCCGACTATCAAAGGCTTTGTTTAGGGATGATTTCAATGAGGAGCTATCTGACTTCATAATCCTGTTGGCTCATGTCATGGGCTTGCCCTCTACCAGTGAGTTCCACTTTTGGATGTGCCTACTCATTAACATTGTATGTGAAGGTACCTAGAACATCAATTGGGCAGAGATCATCTGCATGAACTTGATAGAGTAGCTATCTAATGTACAACAAACTAAGAAGTTCTACATGACTTCTTATCTTATGTATACCCTAGCAACATCCAGGACAATGGTTTGGTTTCACATACATTGATGCTCAGAAGGGTGATCCCATCTATGCTTACTACCCTTAGTTCACCCTTGACACCAGCAATCACAACTTCAGGGGTGAATGATGCTTTCACCATGTACATTGTGAGGCTTCTAGAAAGTGACGCTGCTATTTAGGAGATTTTCTAATGAATTCGTGAGCTTGGAGCTTACTTCATCCAATTTAGAAGGTTTTCATATATCATGCTAGCTAGGTTATGAGAGCACTCTGTCCAAGCTCCCATATTTTGTAATGATAAGATGGCTCTGATTGAGGTATGCAAGCAATTGGACAAATTGCACAGGACCTACAGAGACAAGAAAATCATTGGTCTACATTTCCCCATATCTTTGGGGAACTATACATGCAAAATAGCTCTGGATGCCCAGAACATAGAGAGAGCCCTTGCTCCCATCACTGTCCACTTCTTCAGGCCCAGAACCTATTTTGATCTGAAGAAATTCATTGAGCTGAATCTCATAATCAACTACCATCATAGGCAAATTATCAAGACTACTTTGGGCTGATTACACAGACTAATTTGAGGCCGACGGAGGCATTATGGCAGATTTCCCCTTCAGCTAATACAAGAGCTTAACTTTGTATCGAGGTTTGTGAAGGGCTTCAAGATGACAACACAGATCTATTGTCATATGAGTATGATAATGTGATCAAGCATAATCCCTTGGAAGATTTAGACTGGTTCAAAAGGGAAAAAGATGATTTAGTTGAGATCCTAGCTCCTGTCCCGAAAGAACCAAAGTCCGGGTTTGTGAAAGGTTCGAGAGCCGAGGAAGAATTCAGGAGAGTATTCTTCCAAAGACACTTCAACACCGAGGAAGGAGTCACAAACACCTAGCTCGGAAGTACCTGCATGAACTCCTCCTCCTTCATCAAGTAAAGAACCTGCATCCTCCACCCCTTCCTCATCCACTCAGGTATATCAGAAGAAGGTGAAGGAAGTAAAAAGGAGCCCGTCCAAGAAAGATCCTCTGCCCAAACATTCACAATTACATTCTAGGGCGAGAACATCATTGTTCTCAGTGAAAGTGAAGATAGTGAAATGCCAATTCCTGCAGGTGCTTCAGAATCCACAATGGATAAGGAGCAAGAAATTCATAACATTGAGCCTCCTAGTACCATGGATTCCTCTGTCCAAGAGGCCTCATCTACTCCAATCACATCTCTACTTGAGGAAACAATGGTAAACACCTTGAGTGCCATGAGTTCTCTTAATCTTGGTTCTGTTGCTCCCCCTTCTTCTTCTTCCTCCACTTTTGCATCGGTGCAACCTTTTTTTGATAGTAGGAAGAGGAAGTCTTCTTCTTGGTTGTCAGGGCCCAATTTTGATGCTTGTGGCGGCCTTGTTGGGCACTACTCCTTCTGCTCCTACAAAGAAAGCTAGAACAACTTCAAGGATAGTGACTGATGCCCAAGGTCAGCAATTCCTTGAGATAGCCAAGCCCAAAGTTGACAAGCCAGAACAGGATTTGCAAGCCTCTGATCTGGAACTTTCTAGGATCTCAATGGGAGAGTCTACCCCTGAAAGTGAAATCCATAACCTTCAGGAAATAATGACCAGGGTTATTGGAAGGGTAGAAAAAGGCAAGTAGACTATAGAGCAGCTAGAAGAGTAGGCTCAAGTACTTTCTAGTTTCATCAAGTCACTATTGTCTAAGGATAAATTTCTAGACCCTACCCCACTGACTACATTTCCACCACCCGTGATCCTCGGTCAAGATGAATTCCGAGCATCAAGGACATACACAAGTACTCCATCTATGGGAGGGCTATGGAAAACATGGTTGATGATATGGTCATTGTAGGTTTGAATTTTATTGGAGAAGCCTTCAAACTTAATGAGAAGGTAATTAACCTACAACAAAAGCTCTCCTCCACCATTGGAAATATGGACAAAGAGCTTAAGCTTTGGAGCAGCTGCATAGTAGACCTTCACCTGATGGGACAGACTGATGAAAATCTATTGATGGCAAGTAAGGTTTTTGATGATGCAAAGGATAATTTGTCAAATTCATGGGTTTTCAGTGTAGAGTGGAAGATAAAAGTGTTGGAGGAGGCTTTGGGAGAATTGAAGAATAGTTGGCAGAAAGGAGAGGCCTTCAAAGCGTTGGTGGTATCTACTTTTAAGGATATTCACTGTCACCTCCATGATGAGACTTCAGGTGTGCCTTTCTCCCTCCGAAAATTAAGACTCAATTCAGAGCTTTTGTCAAGGAAAATTTGTTCAAGGACTCAATGACCAAAGAGAAGATAAAGGAAATCTTCTCTCTCCAATCTACCATTGAGGAAGCTAATAAAGAATATCATATGCACACCAAGTTCGATAAATAAATGGAGAAATGTTTGGGATCTTGGACCCAAGCCACTATCAACACATCAGTCCCAGCGAGGCCGAGACATAGCGGAAGCATTGAAAAAATTTAGACAATGGATCCTCAAGTCGGTGGGCCCTCCCAATCATAAGCATGTGTTTCCTCCTCCCAGCTTCTCTCTTCCTTCTTTTTCTCAATTCGGGCTTATTGTAATTAGTTGGGGGTTTTGCATCAAGCATCCCTTTAACTAAACATTTTAGTTAAAAGAAGTAGTTACCTAGTGTAACTGATTTGTAAAATTATATAATGGGCTCTCTTCACCATTTTTAGGGCTAGAAGTTGGCTTATTTTTGAAAATTTTAAAGAGAAAAAGAGAAATCAATGTAAGAGTTTTTCCCTCCTAATACTCTCAATCTATCTGGTCTTGTTCTCTCATTGCTATCCATGAATACTTTTGAATCATTTGTCTGTATTATTTCAAGAAGCTTTGTATTCTTGTAGATGTTATTTCTGGAACTTTGTGTCTTTGCAATAACATCTTATTGATTCAAATACAAATGGTTTTGTTCCAAATAATTTTATTCTGGCATGCATAAGGAATTATTTTGTTATCTATAATTCTTGAGAATGCCTTTCTACTCATTTCCACTACTTCATTCCTCTGTACTTTTGTATTGATGATCCATTCTATTTTAAAACACTTTCATGATATCCAAGTTCCACATTAAAACTATGCACTGTACATATGTAAATAAGCTTGGTATTTAAATAAGGGAACCTCTCCCATTAAAGAGGAGGGACTTTCTGTCCCCTGACTGTTGTTCTCAACAAAGTCCTTTTTGATGACCAACAATTTTTGGTGACTCCACTGGGATTCATTTTTCTTAAACATTTTCCAGTTTCAGAAACCATTTCTTGATCATCCTTTGATCTGGTGACTCCACATTTTACTCGTGGAAGGAGGGCCCTTGGTATTGAAGATTCTCAGTTTCAACTTTTGGAACAACAAGGTTTTCCTTTTCCTTCAACAGGAAGGAATAGAAGAGCTCATTCAACAAGCACTCCTCCTGTTGAAGATAGAACCCCTATAGGTGTTATCCCTTCAGAGAAACTCAGCCCTAATCTTCACACTCTGATTCTTGCTGGTGTTTCAATTCCCCCATCTTTCCAAGGATGGCAACACCATTTCCTTGGGGCCATCATGTTGGGCCTCTCACCCTTCCTCAACCTTTGCATGAGTTACCCAGAAGGTAACAGGAAGAACTTCCCCAAGTTCGAGGTGATGGCAAGGTACATCCTGATGAACATATCGCAGCCTTCATAGTTGCATGTGGAGTTCTTGGAGTTGAACATGAAGATGTCTCAGTGAGGCTTTTTATATAAAATTTACAAGACAATGCAGTAGATTGGTTCTATCACCTTCCAAACCTAGGGCCATTACCAAGTTGGACCATGATGAGGACAATATTTGAGAACCATTTTCAAATCAGAGAGGGCGTACATGCTTTGCTTGCCCATATTTCTCAAATAAAGAAGGAATCACAAGAACCCATGAGGGAATTTGTGGCTAGATTCAACAAGTTGATTAAAAAAATCCCACTAGACACTCAACCTGTGGATCAAATTCAAAAATGTTTTTTCCTGAATGCTCAATTACCTGAGGTTAGCTACGCCTTGAGAAGAGCCAATCTCATAATGTTAACCGAGGATCAGACTCTTGCTGTTAGTGTCGAAGATGATTTGATTATGTCTAGAAAGTTGAAAAGAGACCCTTCCAAATCTAGATCTTCTTCTTCCTCCTCTTCCACTCCCGGGCCTAATATTGATCCATTAGTACAAAAGCTTGCAAATGACCTCATTTCCATCAAGAAACAATTGTCTCAACATGCCCCCTATGTAGATGTTCCAAGGAGGAATTTTTAGCCTAGAAATCGTTTGCTTGCTTCTCAGACAAGGCTAGCACTTGAGGGGCCACCTATCAAGGTTCCTGTTAATGCAACCTATGAGGTTGAAGATCCTAAAGATGAAGAGGTTAATGAAGACTGTGAAGAACTTGAAGAAGAAGTTGATGGAGAGATGGAGGAACTTGAGGCATCTCGAGTTAATTTCTTCACTACTGAAGGTGTTGATGAGGAAGATGATTATGATGAGGTAGTAGCAGACATGAATAGTGAATCATACACTGTCATGACTCGAGAGAAAAAAAAAAACAAAAGGGAGAAAGTGATGCAGCCTGCTAAAATATCCAAGGAGCATCCCACGACTATCCCTGTGATTGCAAAAAGGGGATCTCCTATCCCCATTACGTCCACACATAAGGTGAGTTCTGCCAATTCTTATTTCCCTAATTCTTCCACTAAAGCTTCTCCTTCTTCCACAACACCTAAACTTGATAAATCAAAGATTTATAGTGATGATAGCCTATCCACCTCTAGATCTTTCGATATCATTGATCACCTAAAAAAGACAAAGGTTCAAATTTCGAAGGTTGAGTATTATCAAACCCATCCCAAAGCTTTTGTTAAAATGGTTCACTTTGTTAATTATCAATCCAAAGATTCCTCTAAAGGCCTTTTACCTACTCCATCCTCCACACCCCAACCCAATCTGGTAGCTGCCATCACCTCACCTAATGAGAAGATCAAACCATTTTATGTGACCCTTCTTATAGCAGGCCATAAACTTAGCAATTGTGTCATAGATTCAGGAGCATCAGATAATGTAATGCCTACCAAAGTAGCTCATGCCTTGGGCCTAACTCTCACATGCACTTATGGGTCTTGTTATTCCATGGAGAGTAAGGAAGTGCCCCTAGTTGGAAGAATTAAAGATGCATAAGTAGCTTTTGCTACTTTACCTGAGAAAAAGGTCTTGGCTACTATCCTAGTAGCAGATATTCCCCTTCATATGGTATGTTGTTAAGCAAGAACTTCTGTAAGGATGTAGGAGGAGAAATTCAAATGGATTGGTCACATGCCCTCATACTAGTCAATGGAAAAATGAAGAAGTTGTTTCTGAGAAGCAATCTGAGTATATTGTACAAAAAATAGATGATCCCAAAGTGCAAATACTTTATGAGGATATGGGGCATGGTAACTATATGATTATGTCTCCGGAGGAAACTCAGCTTCCCAAAGGAGTAATTCATGATCCTAATGAGGTTTAGATTTTAGAATTTGATGGAAGTTGTTCCTCGGCTGTTACTCGGAGCTAGCGCAAAGATTGGTGTCTCCTGAGGGAAAAGTTCATCCTTTCTCATTCAAACTACAATTTGAAAATACCAATAATACAACAGAATATGAATCTCTCATTCTTGGGCTTAATGTGGCAAAAGAAAAGGTGTGAAGAATCTTCTAGCTCACGGGGATGCATAACTAGTTGTCAAGCAAGTTAGAAACCTTTTCCAGGTAAAGAATAGAAGGTTGAAGCATTACAAGAATCGGTTAGGATTCCATTGAATTTCTTGATGCCTTCTCCAGTGGAAAAGAACACTAGGGCTGATTCCCTAGTTGTCTCAGGGTCATTGTTGATACCTCATCCTAACTTTTCTCAAGATAGGTTTACCATTGAGATGATCCATAGGCCCAGTGTACCTGATAACGCAAGTAACTAGCAATTTTTCAATGATGATCAGCATTTTCTTTCTTTCTTAGAGCTCAGGGATAACTTTGAACAATTATACTTCGAAGGAAGTGACAATTTGCCTCGTGAGAGTGTATCTCCCCATGAAGAGGATGTCAAAGAGGAAATAGATCAAGATGGGTGTATCAAACTCAAAGGTAACAAGATTCCAAAAGGGCTGGTGAGTTTAGAAGAATTGTTTGATAAACACGATAGGTATGTTAAGTCTAAAGCTTCTACTTGGATCACAACAATCTACTGAGTATGAAAAAACTAATATTGGGAGTTCTGTTGACCCCAAGCTTGTGAACGTTGGAAAATGTTGTACACCAGAAGAAAAGAAGAGGGTGATCAACCTTTTAAAGAAGTATAAGGATGTTCTTGCATATTCATATGAGGATCTAAAATCTTTCCAACCAAAGGAGATGTAACATTTCATCCCTCTCAAACCTGGGATTAAACCTTTCAAGAAAAAGCAAAGGCAATACAATCCCAAAATAGCTGACACTATTTTTCAAGAAATACAAAAGTTGTTGAAAGCCAAAATTATTTTTCCCATCCACCATTCAAAATGGATTGCCAACATTGTGCCTGTCAGGAAGAAAAATGGTGAGATTCATATCTCGTGTTGAATTTAGAAATCAATCAAGCTTCTTTTGAAGGACAACTATCCTCTACCCATGATGGATCAAGTCTTGCAAGTCACATTACGAGGTATGAAATGTTGTCCAAGCTTGATGGCTTCTCGGGGTATAATCAAGTAGAAGTCAATACCGTAGATCAGCACAAGATGACTTTCACCACCCCTTGGGGTACTTTTTCCTACAAGAGGATGCCTTTTGGACTCATTAATGTTGGTGCCACTTTCCAAAGAGCTATGGACTTGGCTTTTGGAAATTTGAAAGGGAAATGTATTGTTGTATATCTAGATGACCTAACTATGTTTTCCAAGACTAGAGCAGATCATTTTCAACATCTAGAAATAGTTCTCTTGAAATGCAGAGAACATGGGATCTCTTTGAATCCTAAGAAATCTATCTTTTGTGTCACAGAGGGAAAATTTTTAGGGCATGTTGTCTCTAAATATGGCATAAAAATTGATCCTGAACAAGTTCAAGCCATTCAACAGATTCCTCTTCCAACCAGTAAGAAGGGAGTGCATTCTTTCTTCGGTAAGATCAACTTTCTGAGAAGATTCATCCTTGATTTTGTAGAGCTAACCCTGAATATCTCCCAAATGATGAAAGGAAAACAAACATTTGGCTGGTCTTCTGAAGGAAAAGAAGCCTTTGAAGGTATTAAAAAGGCTATTGCTAGAACTCCTATCCTAGCATGTCCAGATTTTAGCAAAGATTTTATTATCTATTGTTATGCCACAGATAACACCCTAGCTGCTATTTTGACTCAAAAAGATTCTAATGATCATGAACTCCCTATTGCATTTATGAGCTACATTCTTAAAAATCATGAGTTGAAATACAAAATGATGGAGAAACATGCTTTTGCAGTGGTTAAAGCTGTCAAGCAGTTTCATTTTTATATTCTTAACTCCCACTCCCTAGTGCTTGGCTCGACACAACTATCAAGTCTATTCTCACGCATCAAGAGTTTGGATCCAAGAGAGGGAACTGGGTGGAAAAGGTTCAAGAATATGATATTGACATCAGACCAACCAAAGTAGTCTGGAAAAGGCTTGTGTGAGTTCATCACCAAGGAGCTGCCATGAGTTACCTAAGGATGAAGTTGATATCCCTACTATTCTCGCTTCTCACTCAATTGATGAATGGTATGCTGATATCACACATTTTCTCACCTATGGAGAGTGTCCCTCTCATTTGACTGCCAAGGAGAAAAGAGCTATTAAGTTAAGATCAGCCCAATATGTATTGTGGGAGAATGCGTTGTTCAAGCGTGGGATGGATGGAAGATTTCTAAAATGTGTGGACAAGGAACAATAGAGGAAGCCTCTTTCAGCTTTCCATGATCAAGCATGTGGAGGCCATTACTTATCCACTTGTCACTACTCACAATATCCTTCATATAGGATACTATTGGCCTCCATTGTTCAAAGATGCATCAAAGTGGATTGATAAATGTAAAGCTTGTAACACCTTTGTGGGTAAACCCAAGTTGGCTGCCTTGCCCCTTAAACCACCATGATTGAAGATCCTTTTCAACAATGGGGTTTATATTTTATTAGAAAACTTAATCCTTCTTCAAGTGCCGACATACCCATGTTTTGACTGCCACAGATTATTTTACTAAGTGGGTAGAAGCCATTCCAGTAAAGAGTACTACTTCTGAAGTAGTATGCAATTTTATCAAAGAAAACATCTTGGTAAGGTTTGGTGTGCCAAACAAGATTGTGACTAATAATGCTTCAAATTTTTCTTCAACTGAGATGATGGATTTCTGTTATGGATATGGCATCTCCCTGGCTCACTCTTCAGATTATTATCCCCAGGGGAATGGGCAAGCAAAATCAACAAACAAAAATCTGGTGGCCATAATAAGGAAATTGGTTAATGAATCTCAAAGGAATTGGCACAAGAAACTCTATGATGCTCTATGGGCAGATAGGATTACACCTAAAAGGGCTATTGGGATGTCCCCTTTTCAAGTAGTATATGGTGTGGAAGATCAATTTCCGAAGAATGAGAGAGCTACCAAATTGCATTTAATGAAGGCCATTGAAGACACCAGCTTTCAATGATTCTTTAGATAAAAGGATCATGTATCTTCATAAATTGAATGAAGACAGATTAAAGGTTGCTGATAGAATATATGCTCACCAATAGAAGGTAAAAGCCTTGTTTGACAAGAAGGCCAGGTCCAAGGATTTCAAAGTTGGAGACATCATTTTACTATGGGATAAAAGACATGAACCTCGTGGTAGCCATGGCAAGTTTGATTCTCTTTGGCTCGGACCTTTCAAGATCAGGCACTTTGCTGGTGAGAATTCTTTCTACCTTGATTACATGGATGGTTCTTCTCTCCCACTTCCTTATAGTGGGTAGTACCTGAAATTGTTTAAGTCCTAGGTGAATAGGAAGTCCTTTGTATATTATGTATAGGGTGTGCCTATTTCGCACGGAATGTTTCGGCTCTGCAGAATAGACTTGCTTCTATCCTATCATTCCTTTGAGAAACATATAATGGTTAGGATAGGAGGAAATGTTGAGATGGTGTGCGCGTCTGTAGAGAAAGATCGATCGATTGTGAAGAACTCCTTTTTGTCTTGGAAGGACTACTGCCGCAAGTAAGAATACAGGACCACCGATTTTAATTAGAAAATAAATGAGGGAGCTGCCTTAGGCCCAGGAAATATAAAACTTCCTTTCGAAGGTGGTCAGTTCCCCTTTTAATACGAATTAACACAAATGATAACAAAGAAAGCTATTGCAAAATCACGATTTAGGTATCTCGTTACAAAGCAATAGAAGCTAAATTATCAATAATAAAGCGTCACGTTGTTTGTTCGGTTACTGGTCGTTGATACGTTCAGGTTGAGTTATAGGGATAAACCAGACTGGATCTGAGGTTGTTAGGTGGCAAATAGGTGAGAAAAAGGTTTCGTAGGTATAAGTCACGGTGGTGACGCCTTGGCCATCGGGTAACCGACCGTGGTTAGATAACCAGCCGCCAGGTAGGGGATAATCGACACCCAGTAGGGTCACTAATCTAGGTGCTTCGGGTAGAGGTTGGTTGCGGGGTGATTGGGGATTATTTAAGATTGGTGGATGGTGAGGGAATAATGGGAGGACAGGGGAAGACACAGTGTGGAAAAATGGCCTTCTGGGCAATATCAAGATGTATGGGTGAAGGTTAAGTGTAGTATGTTCTTTGGTAGTAGATCTAGGAATAAACTTCGATTACTATTAATCAACAAAGCTCAAGAAATGGTGCTTAGAAACATATAAAACACTACTTACTCATCCCCGATGCGAGATGCAGGAGTTTGGGATCGTGATGACGAAGACAGACCCAAGTTGGATGATCTCGACAATCCAAGATGAGTTATCTCCTCTTCGATGCTCGGATGGGTATTCTTGGGCTTTGGTTATTCGATTGCGGTCTTGGGCTCGATGTCCTTCTCTGTAAAATCTTCTTGTTTCTTCACTTGTCTCTACCAAGCAAATCCGGATCCTTTTGATGATTTCTCTTTTTCGATCAAATGAAAATTTGATCCTTGTTTTTGGTTGGAAGTGGTCATTTACGGGAACCGATGGCGGTTACGCAACCGACGGTGGTCGAGTAGGAACCGGTATCGGTCAGGTCAAAGCGGGCTATTTTTGGTAAAATAGCCAGCTTTCCCTCCTTTTCTTCCGAGGGATTGGTTGTAGGCTTGGTCAAGTCATTATGAAGTTGGTTTTTGGTGCGGGTAAGGAGTAATTAGTCATAGGTGTGGATTTGGACCAAGTTATAGGTCTTAATTAGGTTAGTTTAGGGTTAAGACTAGGTCATGATGAGGTGGCGACATGAGGTGGCAGGTATGGCGATGTGGATTTATTAATTATAAGGTAATTGATAAATAATTGTGTAAGGTTTAGGTGATGAGGTTAGGTTGCGAAATGAGATGCGGGGCACAGGGTGTCGTAAGACACAAATTTGGTGTCTACATTTAGCCCTTGTTGTCGTGTGGCTTGTCTTGTTAAAGCTGCGCGGACAATAATAAGAAGTGGTTACCCCTGTTAAGGGTATAGGTAATCCCCCTCAAATCTATCACAGATTGAGGTAGCGTGAAAGCAGGGATAGGGTTGATAAAGGGTAAATGGTGTTGAGATAATGGTAAGATGGTGGGGTAGGTCCAAGGAAGCAGACGCACGTTGACATGCAGTAGTGTGACCAGGGTACATGATTTGAAGAGCAAACAAGCAATTCATAGGCAAAGGTCGATAGTTTATCCAAACAAGGGTGATATAATCCTGGTATCCAAGGCATAGGAAGTAGCTCCAGGATATAACGAGTAAGGTACAGAACGTTTAGGCATGTTCGGCAAGTGCAAATGGTTGGTTTGGTTGAGATAAACGTCACGGCTCGGTCTAGGCAAAGTTGGTCGACTGATCAAGTCAAGGACCCTAATCATGCTAAAACACGAACAGGTGAGCTCGATTGAACAAAAAGGTACATGATGGATGGATAAAATAAAACGTTGATTGTGGGTATGGTATTTAATTGGTGCGGCCTTAGGTCGGGCCAAATGGTTGGGTGCGGCCTTGGGTTGGGCCAAATGGGTTGGTTGTGGCCGTGGGTCGGGCCAAATGGTAGGTTACGGCCTTGGGTCGGGCCAAATAGGTTGGTTGCGGCCGTGGGTCGGGCCAAATGGTAGGTTACGGCCTTGGGTCGGGCCAAATAGGTTGGTTGTGGCCGTGGGTCGGGCCAAATGGTAGGTTACGGCCTTGGGTCGGGCCAATGAAGTTAACAAAGGGTTGTCAACGAAGGTGGATATAGGCGATGTTGGTGAGAAAGGGCGATTAGTAAATAGGGGCAGAAATTGGGGGAAAAGTTGGAATAAAACCGATGTCGATTATCTATGACCGATATCGGTTAGGGGACCGATACCGGTTCCTTAGGGCATAATAAAACCGATATCGGTTATAGGTCAAAAACCTATAAAAAGAAAAATACGGCCTGTCATTGTCACATTTGCAATTTGAAAACCGATTTGGGTTGTCTGAGGTGGATTATTGAGATTGGAGCATTTGTTGGTTGAGGTGGCGCTATTTGAGTGGAGGAGTGAGTGAGTAGTGGGCCCGAGTGAGTAGGAGGCAGCAGTTGATTGGTGGAGGACCCAGCAGAGGGGAGTTAGAGCCATGGCACAGCCAGGAGGAGCAGGAGGTGCTGGACCAGCTGGACCACCACCACCCATCCCACCACGACGACGTGTCGTCATACCGGTAGGTTCGAAACCCCTCATTGTGTGGATTTGAGTATATTATGTTGTATTTGGGTTTTGGGTAGGAATGTTAGATTTTGATAAAATAATTAATAAATGGAAATGATTTGAAAAAAGGAGAGGGTAGATAGGTTAAATAGGCCAAGGCGGCTGGGTGGGTAGGTTTTTAGGGTGTTTGGGCGGGTATAGAGGGAGAAATAGGAAAAAAATGGATTTGGGGGCCGCATGCGAGGTTCGGCCCAGATTTATAAATGACCGTGTCGGTCGCTAAGCGGCCGGCATCGGTCATGAAATTTTTGGTGGACGGAGTTTTGTGAGTGACCGGTGTCGGTCGTATAGCGACCGACGTCGGTGAAGAGGACCGGTGTCGGTCATAAGTGACCGGTACCGGTCCTTAGTTATTTTTATTTTTGTTGGTTTGGGTTTTGTTGTTGGTTTGAATTTTTGGTTGTTGTTTGGGTGTTTTGGTATTATTTGGGTTGTTTGTTTGGGTGTTGTGGTATTGTTTGGGTGTGTTGGTATGGTTTGGGTTGTGGTGGGGGTGTTTTGGTATTGTTTGAGTGTTTTGGTATTGTTTAGGTGTTTTGGTATTGTTTGGGTTGTGGTGGAGGTGTTTTGGTATTGTTTGAGTGTTTTGGTTTGTTTAGGTGTTTTGGTATTGTTTGGGTTGTGGTGGAGGTGTTTTGGTATTGTTTGAGTGTTTTGGTATTGTTTAGGTGTTTTGGTATTGTTTGGGTGTGTTGATATGGTTTGGGTTGTGGTGGAGGTGTTTTGGTATTGTTTGAGTGTTTTGGTTTGTTTAGGTGTTTTGGTATTGTTTGGGTGTGTTGATATGGTTTGGGTTGTGGTGGAGGTGTTTTGGTATTGTTTGAGTGTTTTGGTATGGTTTAGGTTGTTGTTTGGGTGTGAAGAGGGAGGGGGATATCGTAGAGGTTTTTAGGGTAAGATAGGTGGGTGTAGAGGGTATAAGTAGATGTTGTGATAAAGAGTAGGGCTAATGTAGTGAGTTGGTTTTGCGAGACACGTCGGTGACAATGCGGGACGAGATGCCCCATGCTGTGAGACGGATGCGGCCACACGTGTCCATGGCAGCTTGCAGCAGGGGTATCATGCGCGAGTGGGACTCGGCGGAGTCCAAATGATACTGAGTGATTGACAGGATCACAATTTGATGGTCGCCCTCATTTGAGAGATGGGATCCGGTGAGCGATGTGTTCCATCTCCCGACCGGAGAGATGACCATCACATTGGAGGATGTGTATCGCATCCTTCGATTACCGATTGATGGAGAGGCGCTCTTTCGTTGTGACCCGAGACACCATGGACAACATCCTACACGTATTCGGGATGCGATGCTGCCACTCTGACATATCATAAAGACGAGTATCACGTATGGGGATATGTACCGAGCCCACCGCCATGAGACACGGCTTGCCGTGTTGATGATGATCGGGATCACCTGCTTCGCCCTCCCAGACTCAGAGGGAGGCCGCTTTCCATGGGTGCTTATGGGTGTGCTACATGAGATGGTGGAGGAGCACACATGTTATGCTTGGGCACCAGTATACCTGGTGTAGTTATACCGAGAGTTGTGGGGCTATCGCCGGATGAGGCGATTCGGGATTTGCTCGACGTTTTTACTACACTGTTGGGCATATGAGCATATCATATGCATTAGACCAGTAGGGCTGCCCCAGCAGCCAGGGCCACAGGTCATCTATAGATACGGCTTTCAGAGGTGGTTGGGGGTCGTGGGCCAGCCACGAGCAGTGCTTGCAGGGCGGGACGTCACTTATTACAGACATATGTTAGAGGGCCTGACAGCGGTAGATATTGTATGGAGACCGTATAGAGGTCATCACCCCCGTGGAGGAGCCCGATCACAGCTGAGATGGATCCAGTATACATTCTGGATTGCAGGACGGAGGCCCGGGGAGTATGAGAGGATACCCCAGAGAGGGTACGCAGGCAGATGGGGCTACGATAGGATGAGCCACCTCACTTCCCTCAGTACCGGAGGGATGATGTAGAGGCTCCACTGCCTGCACCACAGCCCGTGGACCCAGATTGGGTTGCTGAGAGGCCGGCAGATGATACCGTAGATGATGCCGGCTGCACAGGAGCATTTTTGGTTTGGTGGGCCGGAGAGAGAGCTGCGAGGAGAGCACAGCCCGCACAGCCAGAGACTTAGCGGCCGTTAGCGCGAGAGAGGACCAGCTCGGGGGCGAGTCTGGTTATTACAGGGCAACTTACTACCGCACGAGCACGAGATAGGTGTCTTACAAAGTGGTAGCTAGCCTGTGCCTGCTTGAGCTCGTGCATGCAGTGCAGCACGAGCACCAAATACCAGCACTTGCACCGGCCGCACAAACACGGCACAGAAATACAGGCTGTGTACCACCACGACCCACAGCCACGGGGGCACTTGGTAGTAGGAGTCGTGGACCAGCCCGGTAGCTACGGTGGCACGGGGCCGTTATATGGAGGTGAGAGTGGGCCCTGATTATCAGGATGTTCTTGATGGTACCGAGGCTGACTTATCGCCATATGTGGCACATAGAGAGCGAGAGACCTCTCGAGTCGAGAGATCTCGTGGAGGTGCAGCCACGCCCAATGGGTCTCATTACGGGTAGGAGGCGAGAGGCGGCACAGGGACCAGCAGGGAGAGGTGCTGAGGGCGGTGGGGAGAGCTGAGGGATCCCTGCATATTTTTGTGTTTGTACATTGGATATGGGCACCGGTCTGCGAACCGGTTATGTGTATAGAGGCCTGCGTGCCCTCATATGATTTATTCATTCATTTATTGATTCATTTATTGTATATACCGGCCTGCGAGCCGAGTACAGGTTGTACAGTTGATACCGGCCTGCGAGCCGAGTATTTATTTTGGATATGAGAGACCGGCCTGCGAGCCGAGTCGAGATTATGACAGTTATTGCGGCCTGCGTGCCGGCTTTGTTGTATTATGAGATCACAGAGGCCCCTATGCAGGACACATTGTACATTTGAAACTTTGGATATATAGATATGATGATTTGACCCACATGCTGTGTTTAAAATGTTTTTAAGTGTTTTGTCGATGGTTTGTGATATAGAATGTATGATGAGTTTGATCCACATGGTTTATATATTGATGGTGTTGATGTCTTTTGTTGATGGGATGTATGTATATATATAGATGATGAGTTTAATTGACATGTTGTGTTATGAAATGTTGTATGTTTTGTCGCTGGTTTGTGAATATTGAATGTTTGTAGCTGTTGATTTGGATTCAAATGGTGTATAGATTGATGGTTTTTGATATCGTTTGTTGATGGCTTGGTTGTTTTCGTAAGATAGATAGATGATGTTGATGAAATTGTGATGAGATATGGATTTAATGAAAAATATGGATAATGGTGTTGTTTATGCAGGAAAAAGGGACGGGCGCCACAAAAATTTGTAAAAATGAAAAAAAGGCTTAGGTTTAAGCAACAGGGGGACATGACCGATATCGGTTATGTAACCGATGTTGGTGTAGCTATATGACTGATATCGGTTATATGGTTATGACCGATATCGGTTATGCTGAATTATTTTCCTAAAAATAGAACCTATTGGGTTGTGACTTAAGTTCTTATTTTTAGCATTCTTATTTTTAGAGTCATGAAACACGTTAAATATGCGAATGCGTATTGTTTTGACAAGCTGCTCATGAGTAATTGCATGAAAGAATTTGAGTGATAAGGAGGAAAGAGATAGGTGAAGTGAGCGTGGGCTGAGATTCAGAAGGCAGAAAGACAAGTTATATTTGAAGAGGGTGGTGAACATGGCTGAACGAGGAGAAGCATCCAGCAGGCAGGGACGAGGGGGAAGACATGTTCCACCCCAAGCTGCTACATCCCGAGAGGTAAACTGTTTGGTTGTAATTTGATTCTTGCATGTGTTGTAAATAGGATGAAAGAAGTGTAAGTGGGTAAAGATGAGAAAAAAGGTGATAGGCAAGGGTTGGGGATGGTCGAGCTAACCTTGGGAGACCCCATGTCTCCTAAGTGCTGCCTACATAGCCCATTGCACAAAGCAAGGAAGGGCCTCAGACCGATGTAGTTCTCCCTTAGGATCAGGGAGAGGTGAATTCAGGCAATTTGGTTGTGGTTAGGCAATTTTGTTGGTTGGTAAAAATTTGATGTTGGTAGGGTAATGTTGTTGGTGTTGGTAGGGTAAAGCGAAAGTTAGCATTCCCAAGTAGTAGGGAATCGTGTCCTGATTAAGGTCAACACACAATCCTAGAGCCGAGCAAAAGAGGCAAGAGTGTCCCGTAATTGAGAAGAGCTAAACAAACCACATATTAATGTAGGATGAGCTTGAATCCCTAGGTACCTTGCATAGGCGAGAAGTCGATAGGTGAAAAGAGTGGTATAATCACAATATATCGGATATACGTCACGTCCCTTGAGTTTTGTTGCTTTAAAAAATGGTGAGGTGAGGTGGTTGATGTGGGCGAGGGTGCGAGGAACTTATTATAAGATGATTATTCTGACAAAAGAAAACCAAACCTAAATAGACAAGTCCATGACTCAAAAGTGTTTTGAAATACTGCTTTTATTTTTATTTTATTTTGCTTGGATATAGACTGATCGATGCGGGAAGTCTACATGGGATATGTATTTTGTTGTTCTTGAGGTCTTCACGAAGCTGATCAATGCGAGAAGCTTCTGATAAAGGCTGACTTTGTATAGCTGTCCTTCAAGGGAGCAGTCTATTTATAGTAGCAGATGCGGTGTTTATGTATAGTTGTCCTTCGGGGGAGCAGTCTATATATAATAGTAGCAATAGTTTGGCATATAGCTGTCCTTCAAGGGAGCAGTCTATTGTATAATTTAGAGGTCTAGATGTCCGTTTGGCATGAAGCATCTAGTTTTGTAGGAAGTTTGACTCAAGAATATCCCATAAGTGTATAATTGAGAACATGTTATTTTGATACTTTTAAGTCATGGACCAGACTAAAAAGGGGAAGGCATCCTTAAGAGGAGGTGATGACCAAACCACATGAGCTTGATTCTATTTTGAGATGCACGAAACAAAGTGTATGAGGTGGTAAACGAGCTCAAGGGACGAGCGCAAGGTAGATAAGAAGTGATATAACACTAAATTCAACAGTAGAATGGTCGGATATGCAAGGCATTAAGGGGTTCAGGCTCGGGTTTACCATTAAGCGAAGCTAAATGATAAGTGCCTGATCCGTAAGTATGAGTGATAATGTAGGGCCCAATCCAATTAGGAGCAAATTTTCCACGTTTGCTCTTTTCTAGTTTGGTTACATGCTGATTCTCTTTGAGGACAAGATCACCAACCTTAAAGGTACGCTCATGAAGTTGCTTATCATAAGCACGCTTGATGTGTTTTTGATAGATTTGAAGGTGGTCAAGAGCTGTAAGACGACGCTCGTCAAGAAGCTCTAATTGGGCTAACCGCTCTTGGTAGAAGTCATCATTGGTGAGAATATCCTGAAGAGATATTCTTAGGGAGGGTATTTGTATTTCGAGAGGCAAGACAGCCTCGGTACCATATACCAACGAAAATGGTGTGGCATTAGTGGAGGTACGAATGCTAGTCCGATAAGCCCAAAGGGCAAAGGGGATGTGATCAGGCCAATTGCTTCCAGAATCGTTAACAACTTTCATGAGGATTTTGGTTAGGGTTTTATTAGAAGATTTGGCTTGACCATTGGCTTGTGGATAGTAAGGTGATGAGAAGCTAAGTTTGATACCAAAGTTGTCACAAAGGTCTTGTAACAACTTATTTTTGAAAGATTTACCATTATCTATTATCAGGCGATGAGGAACACCAAAACGACAGATAATGTGATGGTTAATGAATTCTATGATTTTTTCTTTTTTGGTTGAAATGAGTGGAATGGCTTCCACCCATTTAGTGTAATATTCGGTTGCTGTGATTATCCAATGGTGACGTTGTGAAGAGGGTGGGTGAATCTCACCAATAAGGTCTAAACCCCATTGTGAGAAAGGCCAAAGATCTCATGCGACCTGTAGCGGATGGCTAGGAGTATGTTGAAGGTTGGCATGTTGTTGACACATAACACAACGCTTAACATACTCGTAGCAGTCATTATTAAGAGTAGGCCAATAATAACCTAGGTGAAGGATTCGTTTGGCCACGGCAAGGCCACTAAAATGTCCACCACAAATACCGTCGTGGACTTGTTGGATGATATAGGTGACTTCCGCGCCGGTTAGACATCGAAGGAGGATTCCATCAAAGCCACGTTTATAAAGAAGTCCCCCCATGACAACATAACGAGAAACAATTTTAAGAAAAGTGTGTTTGCCGTTACTAGTAAGGTCAGGTGGGAGAACAGAGGTTGTAAGATAGTCTTGAAATTGGTGATACCATGTATCTCAGTGAATTATGAGACACATTATTTATCATACAAACAACCGGGGATGAGTAAGATGGGGCAAAGAGTTGTTGGATCAAGATGAAAATGTCAGAGTCAGTTGGTGAGGCAGGAATTTGCGAGGCTAAGCAAGCCATAGTATCCACAAATTTGTTAGTGGAGCGGGGAATGGTTTGGATAGAATAATGAGTAAATAAGGTCAAAAGTGAATCCACGTAATGTTTGTACTTTTGAAGTTCCTCATTTTTACATTGGTAGATGCCCATAACTTGATTGACTACCAATTGAGAGTCACCGAAAACATTGATAGATTTGACACCTAAGTGTAACACAACCTGGAGACCCAAAACAAGGGCCTCGTATTCTGCTGTATTATTAGTGCAGGGGAAATCGAGCTGGAATGAAAGAGGCATAGGCTCAACGATCAAGAGGAATGAGAACAACGCTGGCTCCTCTGCTGCGCTGGCATTTGGATCCATCGAAGAAGAGGGTCATTGGATACGACTCCTCACTAAGTGAAAGAGTGGCGATGAGTTCGTCGGGGAAATTAAAATTGGTAAATTGTTCCCTAGGTAAAGGGGCTTCCGCGAGTTGGTCTGCGATAGTTTGTCCTTTGATTGACTTCTGGTGTATAAATTCAAGGTCGAGGTCAGCGAGGAGCATAAGCCATCGGGTGATGCGTTGGTTTAGATGTGGTTTGGCATACATATAACGAATGGGGTCTGTGTGGTGATGACAAAGGTTTTGTGATTCGGAGGTAATGTCGGAGTTTGGTGGCTACGAATGATAGGGCTAGGCACAATTTTTCTACATGTGTATACCTAGTCTCGTAATCCACGAGAGTACGAATTATATAATAAATGGCTTGTTCTCGACGTGCCGTCCCGATGTGCGAGCATGGCTCCTATAGCATGGTCGGTGGCGAAAGGTAAAGGTAGAAAGGACGATCATCCCGAGGTGGAATAATCACGGGTGGTCTAAGAGATAGGATTTGAGAGCTTCAAAGGCTTGGTGACACTCTTCACTCCATTGAAAGGAAATGTCCTTTTTAAGAAGGTGATGGAAAGGTTGACATCGATCCGAGAGTTGGGAGATGAAACACCGGATGGATTGAAGTTTACCCTGCAAACTACGCAATTGTTTGAGGTTTTTGGGTGGGGGCATTTCTAGGATAGCTTTGACTTTAGATGGATCGACCTCAATGCCACGCAAAGAGACGATAAAGCCAAGAAGTTTTCTCAAAAGAACACCAAAGACACATTTCTTTGGTTGAAGCCGATTTGAATATTGCAACAAAGCAGCGATCAAAATAATGGTTAAAACATCGAGATGTTCACTTCGATGTTTAGATTTTCCAAGAAGATCATCGACATAATCCTCAAGGATAGTGTGCATAATGTCATGAAAAATGTAAGTCATAGCCCGCTGATAGGTCACACCAGCATTCTTAAGGCCAAATGGCATGACACGATAATAGAAGGTTCCCCAAGGAGTTATGAAGGCAGTTTTATGTTGATCGGCGGGGCTACCAAAATTTGATTGTATCCCGAAAAGCCATCCATGAGAGAAAGCATTTCATGGCCCGCAGTGAGATCAACAAGTTGATCAATACTTGGGAGGGGGAAGTCATCCTTGGGGCAAGCGAGGTTAAGGTCTCAGAAATCCATGCATATCCGAAGTCCCCCCGTCGCTTTAGTGACAGGTACGATGTTAGAAATCCATTGAGGATAGTCAATAGGCAAGATGAAGGAAACGGAAAGGAGTCGTTGAAGCTCTTCTTTGACCAAGAGGGCAATGCGTGGATGTATTTTTCTTAGTTTTTGTTTAACTGGTTTGGAATCGGGTTTGGGGTAATGTTATGGGCCGATGAATGTTAGGATCAATTCTTGGCATGTCAGCGTAGGACCAAGCGAAAGCTTGGTTGCGGGCACAGAGAAAGGTAGTAAAGGCGGCTTGTTCTGATGCGTTAAGAGATTGTCCGATCTTCACAATGTGAGGATCTTCCTCTGTGTGGATGTTGATTTCTATAGTTGACTCATTCAACATGGTTTGAGTTTCAGATGGTAAGGCGCGTTGAATATAAGAGTCGTCCGCACCAAGGTAAGTGAGGATGGAGTCGTCATCATGGCACTCAACAACATTAATGGAAGGCGAATCCTCTTCGATCATGTCTGGATACAGAAGGGGAAGAGAAGATGGGTCCTCATTATCGCGTTGATAAGTGAGAGGACCCAGGAAGATAGCGTTTATGAAAAAAAAGTTAGGAGGGATAGATTCAGGGTCTATCGACTCTGTGGGTGATGATGGCAAAATGGGTGATGATGGTTCGGAAGGGGTGACTTCGTCATCTTCCCGGATACAACTGACACGAGGTTTCTCCGGTGTAAGTGTTTCAGGAAATCCAAGACCACTACGATCTTTGTGTTTGCGTGTAGTCACGGGAATGATTGTATGTCGGCCTTGTTCATAAAGACCAAAACCAAAACCTTTCCAAGCACAACGAGTCAGGAAGGTGAGAGCGAAACGACGATTTGTCAGGTATTGAAAATCAGATTGGAAGGGAACCACACCAAGGGGAGGTTCAGGGGTAACGGAGGATGCGTCGACACCCCCATACATTAGGTTGGTGCGGAAATTAGGTGGCCGTAGGAGATTACCTCCCCCACACGACGGTCGTAGGTAGGATGCGCATGTAACTGTTCATACTCCTGTGGAGTATGGAAAGAGCTAACATTATATAGCGATACTCCCCTCAGCGTAAGGCGTTGAAAAAAATCTACTAAGGGTGCGAGGTTCGGATGTTGTCTGCATGGGAAAGGAAGTGGTATTTGTGACGGTGGTTTCATTGGTTGAAGGTGTAGGTGCGGTTGAGGTGGATGGTTGAGGTGTGGTTGAAGTGGATGGTTGGGTTGGATGAATGGGTGTCTTGGTGTACAAGCTTATCATTAGGGAGATATAACATATTGCGGGTTTTGAAGGGGGAGGATCAACTTTTACGATGTAGGACTTCCCTTGTACTCAAATTTTATGCATCTATGTAAGGTGGAGGAACGCATCCCATAACCCGGATCAAGGGCAGCCTAACAACATGTTGTATTGGAATTCTCCCTCAAGGACATAGAAGAGTTCGGGTAAAGCACGTGGCCCTACACGGATGTTAAGGATCACGGTGCCTAAAGTAGAAGTAATAGCATCATTGAATGATCGCAACATGATGGGGTTGGCACACATGCAACTAGAAGGGATATTCATTTGTTGGAAGGCTTTTGAAGAGATGATGTTTAGGCTAGCGCCCCCATCAATCATAACACGACGTACCCGAATATCCCGAACGTATGCTGAGATGAAAAGAGCAGGGTCAGGATCTTCGGCACTAAAGTCGATAATTTCATCTTCGGGAAAGCGGCTGGCTTGTGCGAGAGACAGAAGTGGTTGGGGAGATAGATTGTTTGGTGAGCGAAGCAACGTGATTGGGTGTTAGAATAGAGGTAACAGGCAAGGTTTCATTAGGTAAAACCTCTATCCCTTGAAGGATTTCAATGAGAGCTTGTCGATGAGATTCAGAAGTCTGAATGAGATCATACAATGTCATTTTTACGGGCGATTGGTGAAGCTGTTTGATCATAGTTCGGTGGGCAATGCCATTAGAGACGGGATAGGTGGGTCCGCGAATAACCACTTTAGGTGGTGGTGCAATCGGGATGGTTGACGGAGAAAGAGATGCCGCAGGTGTGTTTTCTTTCACTTTCCCATTGTTTTTCTGCCCTCGAGTAGCAACACTAATCATATTGATCTCGTGAATATGAGAGGAGGAAGATGGTAGGGATAGGTCATGGTTTTCGAGAGGTGGGGCTGTAATAATGATAGATCTTGGTGAGGCGGGGACAGGTGGTATAGGAGAGGGAATTGAAGCTAAAGGTCTCTCTCTTCGTAAGTTGTCTTTCTTAACTTTTCTATCTGAGAGAGGTGACGGACGAAGTATGGATTTCAACGCTTTGCATCCCTCTACGTCATGTCCTGGTGTGCGGTGGTAAGTGCATATTTTAGACTCATCGTAACCTATAGGTTGAGGTTTAGATGGATCATAAGGTCTAAGTGGGGGTAGGGAAATGGTCACATTCTCTACCAACATAGCAAGGATTTTGGCGTAAGACCCTTTGAGTGGGTCAAAGTCAGAGGAAAATGAGGCTATTGACTGGGTCGATTCTGGTGATGACGTGGTGTGGTTGGTTTGTATGGGGGGTGGTTTAGCCAAGGAGTTTTGATAATGGGTTTTAACTAACCATGGTTTCTTTGACGTAGAAGCTATGTTTAGCTGGTTGGATGATGAGGCCACAGATGATGTGGTATCAGAAAACAACCACGGAGAAATAGGAGTGACAGAAAACAAATCTTTTGATGGTGGAATTTGTTTATGGTTGATAGGTGGACAGGATACGCGGGGTGACGGTGTTGCTATACCCTTGGATTTCTGTATGGGTGCAGAAGGCGTAGGTCACTTTAAAGAAAATGCAGGAGGTATGATATATTGATGTAAGGTAGAGGGATGGGGTCCCAATATGGAAGGTAGGTGTGACGACGAGGGTTTTAGTTGTGTTAACGGAAGAGATTGAGTCTGTCTCCTAATGGGATGGACGACTTTATTTTTAGATAAATCAAGCCGCTTAGGTGGGTGTGTTAGACTAGGTATGGGTGAGGTCCCAAGCGTAGGGGAAGATTTGGTTAGTGTTAGTGCAAAATCCACGGCACCCACGGATATTGATCAGATTTCTAGGTTGATTACTAATATCCAAAGGTGTGATTGCATCAACATTGAATCCTTTCTCCAAGTGTGGGACTTGAAGAGTGAGAAAGGAATCTCCAGAGAAAGGCTGGTTCTTATTCCTCTCCGTTCAGTGCATACGAAATATGCGGAGGGTTTCCTCAACATCTAATCTAATTTGCCAAGGAGACAAGGTAAGAAGATGCATAAAATAAATCTAAGCTAATAGAGGTGATGCACCAAGGAATGAAGAACATATGCTTTGCCAAATTTAACACGAGATCATGTAGATGTAACACAACACCATGCGAGAGATAGCAAAAATGCAATGAAAGATCAAGAATGACAAAGAATAAATATGTAAGAGGGTTTAGAAGCAACCACAGACACATATATATTGCTCAAGGATCGATTCAATACATTGCAATGGCCAAAAGCAAGAAACGGTGTTACAGTCTATATGGGAGGTTTGAAAACTCCACAAATCTTCTTATGAACAGGAGAGAAGGGAGGGTGCAAAGCGGAAATGTCCAACAACAGAAAGAAACCCCTCCTTACAATTTATAGGAAGAATGGGAGAGAAAAGAGAGAGGAATTCGAAATCTGCCCCAACCACCTCTAGGTTGCATTTAATTCGTCCATCATGGCAGAAGCGGCGGGTTCTGGCAAAGCGGCGGTTTGCCTAACAGAAGCGGCGGGTTGTTTGCTGCATTAAAGTGGTTGTTGAAGCATTACCTCTGCTTGTTATTTCGTGCCAGAGGCGTTTCTCAATTTTCATCCTCCAAACTGAACCAAAATGCAAGATTGACCTTGGAAACGTGTAGAGAATCTCATAAGCTTTCCGTTGATATCAAGAACGTGCAAATCCGAGCTCTGGATCGAAAGATATGTCGATCTGAAGATTTAGGGCACGGAACAGGCGAAAACGGATTTTGAAATATTTTCCCGCGCACTGCCACTTGGATGCCACGTGGCATGCTCTGATTCGCTGAATAATTCTCTCTCTTCTGCTTTTCGGTGGGCTGTCTTTTGAATTTTCCTTGTGGGCCCTAGCTGGGACACGTGGCACTATCCCATTGGTTCGGATCGGTGCTCGAAAACTCGCCCATTGACTTTTTGACTTTTCTCTTGTGAGGACACGTGGCAGCTTCTGATTGGTCCTCGGCTGATTCGGCTCCTACGCGTACTTCGCCTCCATTTGTCCCGGATGTCCCATTTGATTTTGGGCCCTTTGTGCTCATTTCGGTGGTTCGGCGATTCGGGCATTTTTGCCCGCGTCCCAATTGCTTTTGGGCTCCTTAGCGATTTTTCGCGCGATCCGGCGGTTCGGGCATTTCACGTCCATTTGTTCCACTCGTCCCGAATGCTACCCTCTTCAGCAGTTAGCCAATTTTTCTCCTCGGCTGGATCGGCTTTTCGCGCCCGCCGCGTACTTCTGTCCCACTTGTCCCATTTGCTTAGTGGGCCGCCTGGACTCATTTCGGCCGGTTCGGGCGGTTCGCGTATCTTTGTCCCATTCGTCCCACCTTGTGCTGGACCAGGACTTAGCCGATTTTCACAATTTTTACTGGCCCAAACTACTTGCTTTCTGCAACCTTCTCCGCACTTTCTCAAAGCTTGCTCCCTCCTTCTTCGGCCTGGGGAGTTTAGAAAGATTCCTGAAGGGACCCTAGAAACCTGATTTTGCTCTGAATCAATCATTTTTCTTGGAATTTGGACATCCTGATGCATGTTATCAAATTTACCCTGGGGGGGTGAATTTTGGATAACAATTTGGCGACTCAGCGGGATCATTCTGCCTGCTAGATGAAAAGGCCAGTTGCCTGAAGCCATCCATTGGGCATGGAGTCATCAAATATTCTGTTAGAATCCAAACTGACTTAGAATGTGCAAAGGGAAAGATGGAATGTGACCTGATTTAGCAAAGACATGCATCATCTCCATAGACAGTAAGCTGTGCCAAGGCACTTAGGGAAAACAAAACTAATTACAGCAAAACAATGTGCACAAGCACTTGGAGGGAAGAAAATCTAATCTAGTATTTACAGATGTAGTGAAACTCCCTCTAGAAGCAACGCTTGAGATAGATTCCATTTACTGGAATCTGCAGTTCTTCACCATCCAATGAGGCCAATTGGAAAGCATTGTTGTTCTTGCACTTTGTGACCATGTATGGGCCACTCCAAATGGCATCAAATTTTGAATGCCTTCTGGTTTCGCTCTCGTCCACATCCCATTTCAATACTAGATCTCCTACTTGAAAAGATCTATCTTTGGCCTTCCTATCAAAGGTCTTCTTGATCAAAGCCTGATCCTTTTCCATTGCTTGGAATGCCTGATCTCTGATTTCTTGCAGCTCCATCAATTCTGCATATCTCACCTTCATGGGTCCAAACTCTAGCAATTCCAGTTGTTTCATGAGTTCCAACGTTGGCAACTCAAGTGACAGGGGCAAGATTGCCTCTCTTCCGTAGACAAGCCTAAATGGAGAGTTACCTGTGGACCTTTTGGGAGTTATCCTATCAGCCCATAAGGCTGACTTCAGTTTGGTATGCCAAGCCTTCTGATTCTCATCAAGAGTCCTCCTAATGATCCTCAGCAAGTTTTTGTTTGTAGACTCGGCCTGGCCATTACCTTGAGGGTAATAGTTTGATGAAGTGCTGAGGTAGATCCCGTTCTTGACAGCCCACTCAGTAATTTTAGATCCAATGAATGCCAATGCATTATCAGAGACTATTGTAGCAGGCACACCAAATCTGGTAGTTATCCCCTCGTAAAAGTCCAAGATGCTAGACTCATTCGCCTCTTTGAGTGCCACTGCTTCTGTCCATCTGGTGAAGTAGTCTGTGGCTGTCAAAATCCATTTGTGCCCTTGGCTCGAATTGGGATTGATGATTCCAATGAAGTCCAAACCCCATTGCATGAATGGCTGGTCAACTGAGATTGGATGCAATGGGAGGGCTGCAAGTCTCTCTTTTCCTGTGAAGAATGCACAATTCTTACATTTCTTGATCCATGCATAGCAATCACTAAAGATTTTAGGCCAATAATAACCAGCCTTCATGATTTTCAGAGCTGTCACTCTTGGTGCAAAATGGCCACCAGCTGGTCCATCATGAAACTCCTTTAATACCCTTTGAATCTGACCTGTGTTAATGCATCTCAGCAGCACTCCATTGACATCCTTCTTGAACAAAACTCCATCAATGATGGTATATGGAATAGCCTGCAACCTGAAGTGTCTTCTTCTTGCTTTGCTCATTTCTAGAGGGCACATGCCCGTCTGTAGGAAATGTATCATATTTTGAGTCCAACAGGGAATGGACTCATCATCATTTTCCTGTTTTTGATCATTTTGTAAAAGCAGGACAGCGTCTTCTTTATCTTCTGGGTTGTTTAGTTGTTTGGAAGCGAGCTGCTCACACAAACCCTTGCCTCTTACCAGCTTGGTGATCTTGATCTCAATGTCATACTCCATGACACGGGTGATCCATCCTGCCCTTTTCTCATTCAAATCCTTGTTGAGGAGGAAGTCCTTAACCCCAGCATGTGAGACCAGCAACTGGACCTTGTTGTTTGAGATTAAATGCTTGAACTTCTTCAAGCTCCTGACTACTGCAAGCACATGTTTTTCAATAAAAGAGTACCTCAATTCACAGTCATTTAGGCTTTGGCTAAAGAAGGCAATTGGCTGTTCATCATTATCTTTATTCTGTTGCACCAAAATGGCAGAAATAGTGTCATCACCCCCAAATGCATAGAGGATGAAATCCTTGGAAAAGTCCGGGTTGATGAGAGTGGGTGCCTGGGAGATGGCTTCTTTGATTGCTTCAAAACTCTCCTTGCCTTCTGCCGTCCATTTGAAAGCCATGTTTTTTCTTAACATTTTGGTGATGGGCTTGACAAGGGCTGCAAAATTTGGGACAAACCTCCAAAATTTATCCTTCCCAGAAACTTTGAAGAGCCTTTTTGTGACTTGGCAATGGTAGAGCTCTTATGGCTTCAACCCTTCTCGGATCAATTGCTAATCCTTCCTTGGAGATAATATGGCCAAGAATTTTCCCTTCATGTGCAAGAAAGATGCACTTCTTAGGATTTAAAGACACTCCAAACTTTCTACACCTCGAAATACTTGCACGAGGTGAAAGAGATGGTCTCGCAGATTCTTTGAGAAGACAAGTGATATCATCTAGGTATACCAAGCACTATCTTGTTAATCAAGCCTTTGAATGCCATATCCATAGCTCATTTGGAATGTTGCTCTGCGTTCGGCAGTCAAATGGAATCTTCTTGTAAGCATATGTGCCCCATTTGGTTGTGAAGGCTGTCTTGAACTGGTCTTCCTCCTTCACCATAATTTGATTGAAGCACAGTATCCATCAAGCGTAAAACTTTTAAAGCCATTTCTGACAACCTGCAATATTTGCTCCATGGAAGGGAGTGGATAATGGTCCTTGAGAGAGGCTCTATTCAAATCTCTCGAAGTCAACACATAGCCGATCTCTCCACTTTTCTTTACTTCTGACTGAACTAAGTTGGCAACCCAACTAGAATGCTTGATTGGGAATATAATTGCTTTGACTCAATCGGTTTGTCCAATTCTTTCCTCATGAGAGGCTCCATGTGTGGATTGGATGGTCTCTTTTTCGCTGACAGAGCTTAGTATTTGGATCCAACTCGATGGTATCTTGAGCTAAGTTGGGATTGAAGCCCTTCAAGTCTTCATAGCTCCAAGCAAACATGTCAGGGAATTCTTGACAAAGCTGTATGAACTCATATCTCTCTTGCTCAGTTGTCATTTTTCCAATTTGCAATGGCTTGTTCTCTTTTACCAAGATGGATACCGAATCTTCCCTCTTGACCTGAATATTTGCTTTCTCCTTTCTAAACTGATCATTGGGGTTAAAAATGGACTCCAAGGTGACAAGTCCCTTGGGCAGCTTGTCAGTTCTCAGCTGTATCACCTGGTCACCATATTGCTGTTTCAACTTCTCTTGATTCTTAGCTGAGAACTCAGCTTCTTCTTGCAAGAAGTGGATGATTTGCTGGTCATTCTCAAATACTTGCCAATTGACATCGTTATCCGGCACTGAAGGCCTCACAATCACGTGGATGTTTGGTTATACCTTGTCTTGTTGAATGTTTTCTACAATGTCAAAGGTTTCCCCTCTGCTGCGCAAGCCAGCGTGCCAGCTTGATTCTCTTTTCTGGGAATGGCCTTGATGCTGAAAGCCTCAAAATCTTCCATGAGGTCCCACACCCTGTTTTTGTAGCATCTGAGTAGATCATTTTTGGCAGCATGCTGTCCCTTGACCTGATTTACAATCAGCTCACTGTCCCCAAACACTTGCAAGTTATTTATTTTTCTCTTTATTGCCCAATGCATCCCTTGCACCAAGGCTTCATATTCAGCAGTGTTATTGGAGCATGCAAATTGAAATCTAAAAGCTGAATAATACTTTACTCCTTGAGGTGAAATAAGCATGGCTCCACCTCCTGCACCTTGTCTACTCCTTGATCCATCAAAAACAGTTGCCATACCTCATTGTCATCCTTGTGGCTTGGCTTGGTGATGTTAGGAATAGGTTGACTTTCTTCGTGTATACAATAGACCCCTAGCTCAGATTCTTCTACTTCTTGATAAGGATAAAAGCATGCACCTTGCTTGCCCATTCATCAAGAGTCAAATCTAGGATACTTCCAACCTTAGTGTCGGCTTCATCAGTGCCAAGGTGATCTTCTTGATCAAATGCTGAGCAATTGGTATTAATATGACTTGGAGTATAGGGCTCAATGTGGAAATCTGCAATAGGTTCCGACCTAATTGTAGCTTTAGTTCCATACCTCATTCTGAACAGCATGTGTGACCAATCGGTGGACAAATATCCCCAATCTTGGCAAAGAAAGTCCCTTGACAAACAAGAGGGCAAAGAGTGGTGGAAGGTCTATGACTGATATATCTTGTAAGACAACAACATTTGGACATGCATGCAAGGTAAGACTCAAATTTCTAATCACTCCAACTGTTGCTATTGCTGTCCCATCCAGCTGCACTACTCCCTTAGATGTTATTTCATACTGGAGCCCTAGCTGATCAGCTATCTGTTTAGGCATTACTGAGCTACTTGCCCCAGAGTCTATCATGCAGTTATGCACTAGCTGATTTCCAATAATTAACGAAACATAGAAAGGGGGGGGCTTCAGCATTCTACCTTGTTGTGTTCCATGATTTCCTTCAGGCTGGGCAGCATTTGTAAGCACTTTGTCTTGCCTCTGAACCTGCTGATTCGAAGTTGGCCAATCCTTTATGGCAGCTTGCAGCAGATTTCTTTGGCCTGGGATGGATAGGGATTCCCACATAGATATATTGACGTTTGTCTTCTTCATCTGATCAATGATACTGAATGGTGATGAAGGATCTCTCTGCTGTCCCTTGGTTTGCACATTTGCCCCTTGAATATGGGCAGCAACAGCTGGCATTTGATTTGGCCTAGGGGCTGTTTTTGTCTGCCCTTGTGCATTTGAAACTGGGTTTTGCTTGCCAATCATTTGTGGAGCTGTGGGAGGTTGAGGATTGGCTGGGACTAATGGCTGTTCTTCACCCAAATTTCTCCTTTTTGACCTTGTGTTGGCAGCAACACCCTGAGAAACTATCTGATTCATGCCACAGAAATCCTCTGCTTGCCAATTTACCAACGTGGTATCATTTGGGGCTGATTGCTGTTGGAATGTTTCTTGTTGTTGGCTGTTTTCTTGACTACTCTCACCCTCCACACCAGCACTTGTTACCATTAAAGCTTGGGTTAGAGCACCATTATAGCACATGGATTGATTATGGGGTTCATTACATGGAAAACACCAATCATACTCCTGGGCAATGTTGTTTTGTGCTGGTACTAATGCCTTAGAGGCAGATATGGCATTTGGATTATAGGGCTGGAATGGTCTATTGGCAGGAGGCCTTGTTTGATTCATATTTGTGGCTGGATTAGGTGGTCTTTGAGGCTGATATGGCTGCCTATTCGGTTGAGCTTGAGGCTGATACGAAGGTCTAAAACCTTGAGCTTGCTGCCTCTTGAGTGTGACCAGCTCATTACCTAAATTTTGGCTTGCTTCATGACTGACTTGAAGCTCATTTGGGGCACTTGGAGATGAAGTGGAAGCTTCATTTGAAGTCGATTTCTAGGAATGGGAGAAGGAGCTAAGACAGGTGCCTGACTAGTACTTGGGCTCTCTAAGCTTGGATATAATGGCATTAGAGGCCTAGGAGATAGCTTGCCAAATTTGAATCGGACAATTTTCAGCTCTAATGGCAATATTATAAGCAGCAGGGATAGTTGTGCCTCCCATGGATTGAATCAATATAGAAATATCAGAATTTAAAGCTTTAAGGTAGTATAGAAAAGCACCTTCACGTTGGTCATTTCACATCGAATTCTATCCCAAGATCTTTGAAATCTGAAGTTGAAATCAGTTAGCTGCTCATTGGAAGCTCTCTTGATGGTTGTCAGCTGCTCCAAAAGAGACAAGTTGTCTCCCTTCTCTCCGAATTGATTATGAAGTGCAATACACAGCTGATTCCAGTTTGTGATAGAGCCAGCTCCAAGGCTCCTAAACCATTGCAATGCTTTCCTTAAATGAAGACGCCAAAGAATTTGACAACATTGCATTTCGCCGATCTCATGGATTGCACAAATGTTAGCAATGTCCTTGACATGATCGCCAGAGTGGTTTGATTTTCTCCAAAGAAAGTATGGAATGTTCTTCAAAGGTCTTTGTAGCTATCGATGGATTGGATTTTGTGCATTGAGAGCAAGTGGGCTGCTGCCTGTGAAGTTGACATAGGGGTTCACTGGTTGCGCCATTCTGATTGGTCTTAAAATCCTTGTATATTGAAAGAAAGGCCGCTCAGGTGGAGGAGTTGAGAGAGTTCTGTTTGGTGGAGATGGAGACCTTTGAATCCTTCTTCCTCTTTGCCTTCTTCTTGGAGATAGTTGCAGGTATTCAAACAGCACTTCCTCTTCTCCAGCTCTTGATCTTGTGATTCTTCTCATAAGCTTTTAGGCCTGACTGCTGGAACCAGTTGATTCCTCCCCTTGGAGTCGCCAGATATGCAAATAATAGCTCTTTTCAAGCAAGAAAATTGCAGCAGATGCATATCAACCTTGCTGCAAATAGAAATGAGACCTCTGTCCCACTGGGCGTGCCAAAACTGTTAGTGCAAAATCACAAGACTCCCCCGGATATTGATCGGTTTCTAGGTTGATTACTAATATCCAGTGTGATTGCATCAACATTGAATCCTTTCTCCAAGTGTGGGACTTGAAGAGTGAGAAAGGAATCTCCAGAGAAAGGCTGGTTCCTATTCCTCTGTTCAGGTGCATACGAAATATGCAGAGGGTTTCCTCAAAATCTAATCTAATTTGCCAAGGAGACAAGGTAAGAAGATGCATAAAATAAATCTAAGCTAATAGAGGTGATGCACCAAGGAATGAAGAACATATGCTTTGCCAAATTTAACACAGATCATGTAGATGTAACACAACACCATGCACAGATAGCAAAAATGCAATGAAAGATCAAGAATGACAGTAATAAATATGTAAGAGGGTTTAGAAGCAACCACAGACACATATATATTGCTCAAGGATAGATTCAATACATTGCAATGGCCAAAAGGCAAAAAACGGTGTTACAGTCTATATGGGAGGTTTGAAAACTCCACAAATCTTCTTATGAACAGGAGAGAAGGGAGGGTGCAAAGCGGAAATGTCCAACAACAGAAAGAAACCCCTCCTTACAATTTATAGGAAGAATGGGAGAGAAAAGAGAGAGGAATTCGAAATCTGCCCCAACCACCTCTAGGTTGCATTTAATTCGTCCATCATGGCAGAAGCGGCGGGTTCTGGCAAAGCGGCGGTTTGCCTAACAGAAGCGGCGGGTTGTCTGCTGTATTAAAGTGGTTGTTGAAGCATTACCTCTGCTTGTTATTTCGTGCCAGAGGTGTTTCTCAATTTTCATCCTCCAAACTGAACCAAAATGCAAGATTGACCCTGGAAACATGTAGAGAATTTCAGCAGCTTTCCGTTGATACCAAGAACGTGCAAATCCGAGCTCTGGATCGAAAGATATGTCGATCTGAAGATTTAGGACACGGAACAGGCGAAAACGGATTTTGAAATATTTTCCCGCGCACTGCCACTTGGACGCCACGTGGCATGCTCTGATTCACTGAATAATTCTCTCTCTTACTACTTTCTAAGTCGCCTTTTGAATTTTCCTTGTGGGCCCTAGGCGGGACACGTGGCACTATCCCATTGGTTCGGATTGGTGCTCAAAACTCGCCCATTGACTTTTTGACTTTTCTCTTGTGAGGACACGTGGCGCTTCGATTGGTCCTCGGCTGATTTGGCTCCTACGCGTGACTTCGCCTCTATTTGTCTGGATGTCCCATTTGATTTTGGGCCCTTTGTGCTCATTTCGGCCGGTTCGGGCAGTTCGGGCATTTCTGGCCCGCGCGTCCCAATTGCTTTTGGGCTCCTTGTACTGATTTCGCGCGATCCGGCCGGTTCGGGCATTTCGCGTCCATTTGTTCCACTCGTCCCGAATGCTACCCTCTTCAGCAGTTAGCCAATTTTTCTCCTCGGCTGGATCGGCTTTTCGCGCCCGCCGCGTACTTCTGTCCCACTTGTCCCATTTGCTTAGTGGGCCGCCTGGACTCATTTCGGCCGGTTCGGGCGGTTCGCGTATCTTTGTCCCATTCGTCCCACCTTGTGCTGGACCAGGACTTAGCCGATTTTCACAATTTTTACTGGCCCAAACTACTTGCTTTCTGCAACCTTCTCCGCACTTTCTCAAAGCTTGCTCCCTCCTTCTTCGGCCTGGGGAGTTTAGAAAGATTCCTGAAGGGACCCTAGAAACCTGATTTTGCTCTGAATCAGTCATTTTTCTTGGAATTTGGACATCCTGATGCATGTTATCAAATTTACCCTGGGGGGGTGAATTTTGGATAACAATTAGGTTAATAGAAGTGGATGAGGTATTTGGTAGAGATGAGGGGGTGAAGATGAGGACATAGGCATTTTAAGCTTCAAAACACTTCGGGTATATGGTAGAGGCATCGGGATCGGTCATTTGCATTTGAGTAGAATATGGCGTACTCAAACGCTCCCATAGACCTGTCTATCTTATGGGGAATGACAAATTCCCACGTGTGAATAGGAACTTTTGTATGGAAGAAAGGTGGGTTGTGATTCCGTCCACTTTGTGGGTGTGATACAAGGGGTATATGAGGCATTGTATCAATGGGCATTAAGAGGTCATCCGATTGCTGAAAAGATTTAGGTGATGAAGGACTAATAGGTAGGAGGGCGTGTTTGAGAGGATCTATCATGTTTAAAGAATGTGGTGATGTCGGTTCAAGAGGTTTCTCATCTAAGGATGACAAAAGAAGTGGCGAGCCTTCCTCTTGTACAGCAAGAATGGTAGAAGGAGACGTTTGGGAAATAGATAAATTAGATAACATCCGCTCACAGTCTTGCAAGGATGTGGTGTAAGAAGGCTCATTTGTGAGAAGGGAACTCTGGGCGGTTAATTCCTTGATGGGTAAAGGAATGGCAAGGATTTCAGTTTGTCTTGATGGCGAGGAAGGGGGTTCGATTTCCTATGTTAGTGAAGAGGTTTGATTCAGAATTTGTTCGATAGAGGTCTTTGGCTGGGAATCGAAGACTGCATGGATCTCATGAACACTCTCCTCGGCTAAGATATCTTGGTTTAGATGACTGTTAGAAGAATGATTCGGGAATGGTTTGTTAAATATTTTCAAATTTTGGTTAGCAGGGGCGTTAGGATTATCGAGGGCTATATCCCCCACATCAACCATTTCCTGCACTATATTTTTCAACATCTTGCAGTTCTCATGACTGTGTCCCTTCACGTGGTGGAAGTTACAGAAGTCATTTTCTTTGTACCAAGAAGGTATGGCGCGAGTGGAATCAAACCCGGAGTGAGGTTTAACAGGAGGTAAGGTAATGGCTCCTGCTTTAAGTAATTTTTCCAATATCACACCATATGTTTCTCCCAAGGGAGTGTAGTTGATGGGCTCTGCTTTATACTTATAGGTGGTTTTTGGCGGGGTATTAGACGGTGGTTGGGATTTGACCATCACCGCGTGCATGGCCCCTTTTTATTTCGAAGCAGTTGATGGGTGAGGATTGGTGGTGTTGGGTTTGTTGGTGGAATCTTGGGTTCGAAAAGTGGGGTTTTTGTTGCGCACCACTTTTCTCTTCCTCTAAGGCTCGAATCTCTAGTTTTCGAGCCATAGTAAAGGCCTCGTCAAATGTACGGAAAGTTTGAATTTGGAGGGTAGGAGAGATGTGCTTAGCGTAGGCCCGCGTAAATAGTTTGATAAGTTTGGTCTGAGGCAAGGCATACGTAAGTTGGTTGATAAGGCCCCGCCATCGTCCAACGAAATCTGCGATAGATTCGTCTTCAAATTGTTGGATGGCATAGAGGTCGGTGATAGATACTTTCTTGGCAATGTTAATGGAGAAATGATCCAAGAAAGATTGGGCTAGCTGGTTAAAAGAGAAGATTGAGTGCTGGGTTAAAGCACTGTACCACTCCAAGGCGGGTCCTGATAAGGACATGGGAAAGGTGCGGAGTAGTAAAGCGTCGTCGTGAGCAATCAGATAGCAGGCATGTCTAAATGATCGCAAGTGTTGTTGAGGGTCCTCCTTCTTCATAAAGCGGGTAAACTTTGGTAATTCCCATTGAGGAGGATATGAATGAAGGGGACCGAAGGGTGGATAGGCTCTAAAAAACTTGCTCGTATGTCAAGGCGCTGCGACTTCCTGAAACGAAGCCTCCGATTTTGCATTTTGTCCATCATTTATTTAATTAAATCAGTAGTTGGATGAGATGATGGTGTGGTTGTGGTAAACGGAGAAAAATTGGGCCAAGGGCCACCGCTAGACAATGGTGGGGTTAAATGTTGATAAGGTATGGAGGATGAATGTGTTGAGGCAACCGAATAGGGATGTCCTATATAAGCCATTGAGGTTACCGGATATGTGTGTGGAAATGAAAAGGTGGGCGGAGCTTGAGAAGGAAAGCTCGTGTGGATAGGTGGCAGAGAGCAAGTCATGAACGAACAGTCTGCAAGAGAGACAAGGTAGGAGCAACAGCGGTAATGACATGTTGGGCCCAAGATTAACCAAAGGAAAGCCAATCTGTGCCGTATGAACCCCTGAAGCTGTTGAGGTAGGCGACAGGACTAAGGATGCGAAGGAAAAGTGGAGTTATCAGGCGGAGAAGGGGCTAAATGAGCAGCTATACTGATAGGCATGCCAACAAGGAGTTGACTATCGGTGTATGGTCAAGGGCATGAGACAAATAGTATTGTACAACGCTAGGATTAGCATACGAAATTTGGCAAATTCTTTATCTCCCACAGAATTTTAGGAACCTCTGCCGGTGTCTATAGGATTCCCTGCGAATGTGAAGGGGGTGATTCAGGAAAAGGCACAGAGCAAGCATGTGAAACCATGGCGGTGGCTTGCTTTCGAGTGATAACAACCATGGACAGAGTACACAGTAGGGTTTCAATCTATCAGAATGAAAACAATGCTCGTAATGGTGAAATTGGTAGGTTGCTGGTTTGTCAGGAACCTGTAAAGACCGTAACCGATATCGGTCTGATAACCGATGTCGGTTAGACTATAGCCGATGTCGGTCAGTTAACCGATGTCGGTGTAATAAGACTGGTATAAGAAAATATAAGAAGCTGCTGATTTGATTGTTAACAACGCCAAGACATTTATCAAATTGTTCTAAGGTAATCACGAGAAGACAGCAGTATAACGTAGAAAAAATAACCGAAAACAAACAAGATGCACATGCAAATCCGAGAGACTAACCCTAGGGTTAATTTTAATTATTGTGGGCTTATGCCTTTAGACGTAGAATGATGTCAATCCTAAACAAAAGACTTAGGGAAATGTCAAGTTTGTTTTGGCTTATAAGGTTACCTCAATCGGGCAGAGGAATACCGCGGAAAAGGGGGATGTTTTGAGCTGTTGTGTTAATTATGAAGTGATTCGGTATGTGTTGTGCAGTGAAAGTAAGATTAATTTCCTGTCAATACCGTGGAAATCACCCCCACGTGTACGACCTGTTACTTAGTCTATGTTCACTAGAATTGAAAACAGCAAGCAAGAATGTAATGCACGTGTTTTAAACCCAAATCGAAAATGATATTCGATGAAGCAAATAAGATGACTTTCACTAATGTGAAACTAGGAAAGCAAGACAAATTCTTTACTAAATATAACAAAAACAGCAACAGCAAGTATGCTTCCTAAAATGAAAACAAGCAAGAGAAACAGAAACCCGAAATGGGTCCAACTGCATGCCAAAATGTTTCGCACGGAATGTTTCGGCTCTGTAGAATAGACTTGCTTCTATCCTATCATTCCTTTGAGAAATAGATAAGGGTTAGGGCTAGGAGGAATACCTGTTGAATGTTGAGATGGTGTGCGTGCACTATAGAGAAAGATCGATCGATCATTGCGAAGAACTCCTTTTTGTCTTGGAAGGAATACCTGCAAGTAAGAATACAGACCACCAGATTTTAATTATATAATAAATGAGGGAGCTGCCTTAGGCCCGTGAAATATAAAAATTCCTTTCGAAGGTGGTCATTACCTTTTTTAATACGAATTAACACAAATGATAACAAAAAAGCTATTGCAAAATCATGATTTAAGTATCTCATTACAAAGCAATAGAAGCTAAATTATCAATAATAAAGTGTCACGTTGTTTTTGATTCATTGGTCGCCGATACGCTCGTGTTGAGTTATAGGGATAAACCGGATCGATCTCGAGGTTGTTAGGTGGCAAATAGGTGAGAAAAAGGTTTCGTGGTATAAGTCACAAGGATGGTACGCTTGGTCACTGGGTAACCGACCGTGGTTAGATAACCGCTGCCGGTAGGGGATAATCGACACCGGTAGGGTCAGTAATCTAGGTGCTTCTGGGTAGAGGTTGGTTGCAGGGTGATTGCGGGATTATTTAAGATTGGTGGATGGCTGAGGGGAATAATGGGAGGACAGGGAAGACGCAGAGTGTGGAAAAATGGCCTTCTGGGAAATATCAAGATGTATGGGTGAAGGTTAAGTGTAGTATGTTGCTGGTAGTAGATCTAGGAATAAACTTATGATTACTATTAATCAACAGGCTCAAGAAATGGTGCTTAGAAACATATAAAACACTACTTACTCGTCCCTGATGGAGATGCAGGTTTTAGGATTGTGATGACGAAGACAGGACCCAAGTTGGATGATCTGACAATCCAAGATGAGTTATCTCCTCTTCTGATGCTCGGATGGGTGTTACTGGGCTCTGGTTATTCAGTTGCGGTCTTGGGCTCGATGTCCTTCTCTGCAAACTCTTCTTGTTTCTTCACTTGTCTCTGCTCGGCCAAGCAAATTCGATCCTTTCGATGATTTCTCTTTTTTTTGATCAAATGAAAATCCGATCCTTGTTTTTGGTTGAAGTGGTCATTTACAGGAACCGATGGCGGTTCTGCAACCGACGGCGGCCGAGTAGAACCGGTATCGGTCAGTCAAAGCGGGCTATTTTGGTAAAATAGCCACTTTCCCTCCTTTTCTTCCGAGGGATTGGTTGCGGGCTTGGTCAAGTCATTATGAAGTTGGTTTTTGGTGCGGGTAAGGAGTAATTAGTCATAGGTGTGGATTTGGACCAAGTTATAGGTCTTAATTAGGTTAGTTTAGGGTTAAGACTAGGTCATGATGAGGTGGCAGGTATGGCGATGTGGATTTATTAATTATAAGGTAATTGATAAATAATTGTGTAAGGTTTAGGTGATGAGGTTAGGTTGCGAAATGAGATGTGGGGCACAGGTGTCGTAAGCCACAAATTTGGTGTCTACAAAGTGCCTCCTTTCTTGCTTGCTTTTTGGTGTGTTTCCTTTCTCTGTTTGGTGTGTTATTTTCTGTGTTGGTTTGCTTTTGACTCAATGGCATAATGGATAAGGCACTGGTCTTCTTCCCCTACTTTTCTAAGAGTTCTTGCCTTGTCTTATTCTTTGAATCCAGCCAAGTCATCCCTAGAAGGAGCCAACTATTGTCCTCTCAAAATTTCCCCTCTTTCGAAAGTCAAAATTGAAATTTTTGAGTTGACACCTTTTTATGACGTTTTAGTAAAGAGAAAAGTTGAGAAGTTAGAAAAATTCTATGTTTTTGGAGTCATTTGAGTGATTTGCGGGTTTGTCGAAATTTTTGTCCCATGTGTCCCAAGATCTAAAGGGCTCTCTATTCCCCAATCATCCGCATCATCTCGCATCATGCACTTCACGTACTTTGGTCTTCCTTGTCCCGAAAACATTTGTGCATTTTGTCCCCACTTTTCCCGCATCACCTGTATCGGGCCGAGTCATGCTTTCGCATCCCTCATGTCCCAAATGTACCAAAGGCCATCCGGGCTAATTTTTCCCACTCTTCTCGATGCTTGCTTTTTGAGTTGGTGTATATGAATTTAATGCACATTTAATAACCTTCTCTATCCTAAAATAACTATTTAAGGGACTCCCCCTATGTATTTTACACACTACTTTCTCATTGTCATTCACTCTTGCCCTTGCAAATTGAAACCATCTACTCATGTCCCCATTTCAGCTATA
This sequence comes from Taxus wallichiana var. yunnanensis, assembly GCA_018340775.1. Taxonomy (NCBI): domain Eukaryota; kingdom Viridiplantae; phylum Streptophyta; class Pinopsida; order Cupressales; family Taxaceae; genus Taxus; species Taxus wallichiana. Next base: position 487,136,817 of record CM031243.1, read on the forward strand.
TTTTTATTACAGATTCGAGCTATAAGGATATTTTTCTGAATACTGTTAGTATGAAGATTAAGTTTCAAGCCCAGGAGCAGGTTTCTCCATTGAAATCTTCCGTTCCCAATATCGGGACATAGTGAAGTTCGTCACCTAGACTTCAAAGTGATTTTGGACTAGGTTAATAGACCCAACCCTCTCCCATGGCACAAATGATTAATGATAGCGGCCTTGCATTCGCTGCGGGTTTCCCAATCTTGGTGCAGTGTGCCGATAATTTTCTCTCTATGAAGCCCACTTCATCCATGATATGAGTGAATTAACCAACGTGCACGGGAGCTCATTGTGAAACTTGATGCTACCGCCATTTCCATTGCCCTACGGATCCCTGAAATGGATAATTCTGTGGTAATTTCTCAAAATCAAGCACAAGCTCTCTTCGATCAAGACAGTGAGAAATACAAAGCCAGGGTAGCAAAGTCGTGGTTGAAGAACCCTAAGAAGGGGGCATCCCGACTATCAAAGGCTTTGTTTAGGTTGATTTCAACAAGGATCTATCTCGACTTCATAATCTTGTTGGCTCGTGTCATGGGCTTGCCCTCTACCAGTGAGTTCCACTTTTGGATGTGCCCGCTCATTAACATTGTATGTGAAGGTACCCAGAACATCAATTGGGCAGAGATCATTTGCATGAACTTGACAGGGCATGTCCAATGCTCAACAAACTAATAAGTTCTACATGACTTCTTATCTTATGTATACCCTAGCAGCATCTAGACAATGGTTTGGTTTCACATACATTGATGCTCAGAAGGGTGATCCCATCTATGCTTACTACCCTTAGTTCACCCTTGACACCAGCAATCACAACTTCAGGAGGGTGAATGATGCTTTCACCATGTACATTGTGAGGCTTCTAGAGAGTGACACTGCTAGGATATTTTCTGATGAAGCCATGAGCCTGATAGCGAAGTATGGAGCTTACTTCATCCAATTCAGAAGGTTTTCATATATCAGGCTAGCTGGTTATGAGAGCACTCCTCTCAAGCTCCCCATATTCTGTAATGATAAGATGGCTCTGATTGAGGTATGTAAGCAATTGGAAAAATTACACAGACTTGCAGAGACAAGAAAATCATTGGTCTACATTTCCCCATATCTTTGGGGAACTATACATGTAAAACAACTCTGGATGCCCAGAACATAGAGAGATCCCTTTCTCCCATCACTGTCCACTTCTTCAGGCCCAGAACCTATTTTGATCTAAAGAAATTCATTGAGCTGAATCTCAGAATCAACTACCATCACAGGGTAGATATTGAAGACTATTGGGCTGATTGCGTAGACGACTTTGAGGCTAGACTAAGGCATCATGGAATATTTCCCCTTCAACTAATACAAGAGCTTAACCTGTATCAGATTCCTGAAGGGCTTCAAGATGAAAACACAGATCTATTGTCATATGAGTATGATAATGTGATCAAGCATACTCCCTTGGAAGATTTAGACTGGTTTAAAAGGGAAAAAGATGATTTAGTTGAGATCCTAGCTCCTGTCCTGGTAAGAACCAAAGTCTGGTTTGACAGAAAGGTTCGAGAGCTGAGGAAGAATTCAGGAGAGTCTTCTTCCAAAGACACTTCAACACCGAGGAAGGAGTCACAAACACCCAACTTAGAAGTACCTGTACGAACTCCTCCTCCTTCATCAAGTAAAGAACCTACATCCTCCACCCCTTCCTCATCCACTCAGGTATACCAGAAGAAGGTGAAGGAAGTCAAAAAGGATCCCGTTGAGGAAGATCCTCTGCCAAAACATTCAGAATTACCTTCTAGGCTAGAGAACATCATTTTTCTCAGTGAAAGTGAAGATAGTGAAATGCCAATTCTTGTAGGTGCTTTAGAAGCCACAATGGATAAGGAGAAGGAAATTCATAACACTGAGCCTCCTAGTACCATGGATTCCTCTGTCTAAGAGGCCTCATCTACTCCAATCACATCTCTATTGAGGAAAAATGGTAAACACATTGAGTGCTATGAGTTCTCTTACTCTTGGTTCTCTTGCTCCCCCTTTTCTTCCTCCACTTTTGAATCGGTGCAACCTTTTATCGATGTGAGGAGGAAGAGGAAATCTTCTTCTCGCTTGTTAGGGCCCAATTTTGATGTTGTGGTGGCCTTGTTGGGCACTAATCCTTCTGCTCCTACAAAGAAAGCTAAAACAACCTAAAGAATAGTGGACGATGCCGAAGGTCGGTAATTCCTTGAGATAGCCAAAGCCCAAAGTTGACAAGCCAGAACATGATTTGCAAGCCGTTGATCTGGAACTTTCTAGGATCTCAATGGGAGAGTCTACCCCTGAAAATGAAATCCATAAACTTCAGGAAACAGTGACCAAGGTTATTGGAAGGGTAGAAAAAGGCAAGCAAACAATAGAGCAGCTAGAAGAGCAGGCTCAAGTACTTTCTGGTTTCATCAAGTCACTGCTATCTAAGGATAAAGTTCTAGACCCTACCCCACTGACTGCCTTTCCACCACCTGTGATCCTCATTCAAGATGAAGTCCAGAGCATCAAGGACATACACAAGTACTCCATCTATGGGAGGGCTATGGAAGACATGGTTGATGATATGGTCATTACAGGTTTGAATTTCATTGGAGAAGCCTTCAAACTTAATGAGAAGGTAATTAACCTGCAACAAAATCTCTCCTCCACCATTGGAAATATGGACAAAGAGCTTAAGCTTTGGAGCAGCTGCATAGTAGACCTTTGCCTGATGGGATAGACTAATGAAAATCTATTGATGGAAAGTAAGGTTTTTGATGATGCTAAAGATAATTTGTCAAAGTCATGGGTTTTTAATGTAGAGTGGAAGATAAAAGTGCTGGAGGAGGCTTTGGGAGAATTGAAGAATAGTTGGCAGAAAGGAGAGGCCTTCAAAGCCTTGGTGGTACTTGTTGTTAAGGATATTCACTGTCACCTCCATGATGAGACTTTAGGTGTGCCTTTATCCCTCCAGAAAATTAAGACTCAATTCAGAGCTTTTGTCAAGGAGGACTCAATGACCAAAGAGAAGATAAAGGAAATCTTCTCTCTCCAATCTTCCATTGAGGAAGCTAATAAAGAATATCATACGCACACCGAGTTTGATAAAGAAATGGAGAAATGTTTGGGATCTTGGACCCAAGCCACTACCAACACATCAGTCCCATCGAGGCCGAGACATAGCGGAAGCATTGAAAAAGTTTAGACAATGGATCCTCAAGTCGGTGGGCCCTCCCCAATCATAAGCATGTGTTTCCTCCTCCCAGCTTCTCTCTTCCTTCTTTTTCTCAATTCAGGCTTATTGTAATTAGTTGGGGTTTTATGTCAAGCATCCCTTTAACTAAGCATTTTAGTTAAAAGAAGTAGTTACCTAGTGTAACTGATTTGTAAAATTATATAATGGGCTCTCTCCGCCATTTTCAGGGCTGGAACTTGGCTTATTTTTGAAAAGTGTAAAGAGCAAAAAAGCAATCAATACAAGAGTTTTTCCCTCCTATGTCTATCTGGTCTTGTTCTCTCATTGCTATCCATGAATACTTTTGAATCATTTGTCTGTATTATTTCAAGAAGCTTTGTATTCTTGTAGATGTTATTTCTGGAACTTTGTGTCTTTGCAATAACATCTTATTGATTCAAATACAAATGGTTTTGTTCCAAATAATTTTATTCTGGCATGCATAAGGAATTATTTTGTTATCTATAATTCTTGAGAATGCCTTTCTGCTCATTTCCACTACTTCATTCCTCTGTACTTTTGTATTGATGATCCATTCTATTTTAAAACACTTTCATGATATCCAAGTTCCACATTAAAACTATGCATTGTACATATGTAAATAAGCTTGGTCTTTAAATAAGGGAACCTCTCCCATTAAAGAGGAGGGACTTTCTATCCCCTGACTGTTGTTCTCAACAAAGTCCTTTTTGACAACCAACAACGACAAGAAGAGTTTTTTACGCACAACAAGAAGAGTTTGTTGATGTGCGACAAAGAGATTTTTTTGATGCGTGATAGGAGGGAAGAGGTTGCAGATAAACGATAAAATATTTTCTATCATGTGACAACAAACTTGTTTTCATGTGATAAAAAATCTCTGTCATGCATATATAAAATTTCTATCACATGACTTGAAAATGAAATCTTCTTTCAGGAAAAAATTTGCACACAAACCCCAAAAAATATCCTTTCCAGAGAAACTAGTCCTAGGATTATTCGCTAGGGATTTTCCACCTCTGATTTCTAAGAGGTCTATTAAAATGAACCCTAAATTCCTTGTAGGTGTTTTTTTCCACCTTCTCGCCCACACACATTATTCCATCTCCTCATGTATATATCTAGCCTATCCCACTCTTCTCTTGACCTCTAACTCGGCTTCAACATAGCTATATGCTCATATGTCCATACATGTAATGTTGTGGTGTCTCCTATCCCACCACCATGCTCATCATGAGTATATATATATATATATATATATATATATATATATATATATATATATATATATATATATATATATATATTGGCCAACACACACCGCTCCCATGCGTATCTTATGCTCTCCTCCTCTATCCACTGAATTTTCTCATGCATCTTATAAAATATGCCCACACTTCTTCCCTCAAATGCTATGCATGAAGTAATAACAACAATGGTGAATTTCCACAAGCACAAACCCTTGACCTTAAGATAACATCTAAACTGATATGGTCCTTAGTAGGTAATCGATTCCCCAAAAATACCATCTCGCATCTTGCATCTACCTCTCCATATCCACCAATGGCATAACCCAAACTCTCTCACCAACAAACAAGAAATACAATATGCAATATATATCCTCGAGTAATTGTCATCTCACATGTAGGAAACCAAAATGTACATGAATCTAGGCACCACCTCTCACATAATGCATTAAACAAAGGAAAATTACGGGGCACATATCCCATCCATGCTATGTGTCTTAGGACAACATGGTCCATAACATCCCACTCATCATCAAAAAAACCTAGACCAAGGATAGTACTCATATGTCAACCTACGTGGAACTCACTAGATTTTTTTTTGGAATTTGGTAAATGGTGAGGGTGTTGAAAGGACCCACATACTTTTACAAAAGGTCCACTAGCCCAAATATAACAATAAAAAGAAAAACTACTACATGATAAAAGTCAAAAGGGCCATAACTCCAAAAAATAAAAAATAGGACCAAACAAGGCTACATATTAAGCATATTCTTAAGGACCTTCACTACTTCAAGAGCAGCAAAATCAAAGTTCTTTTCAAGCATAGTTTCCATCAAAGTGATCAACTCATTTCCTCCTTTCTCGGAGATGCACCTGTGGTATATCATCCGTATACTCCTTCTATTTCTTAATAATAATGAAGGTGTTATTGATGTTCTCAATGGCTCCATATAGCAGCTCGACATATTTATCCACAGAATTATCGTGTGGTTGTGTCAGTATGATCTTCCACACCATCCGTAGGAGTAAAGAAAGAAATTTCCATAACATCCTTCGAGAGATGTTCAGCAACATGTTAAATTATGTCCACATTATCACCCTCCATAATAGCAATAGAAACAAGAGGGGAAATCGGAAGAGAAATATCCAGGGAATCGGGATAATCCTAAGTTAAGCCAAGAAAAACCTCATGGATAGCACCTTTAGCATTGGGACTAGACACATCCATGTCTTCCATAGAGTGATGGGAGGAGACATGATAGGGATGGAGTTATATCGATAGTGGAGAGGAAACCAAGCGAGGAGGGGAATACCGAGTCAAGGTGGTAACACAATGGGGGAAAGGTGGTTTCACAATGGCCTTTAATTTCTACCTCTCGGGTCAAACCGAAAGAGGGTGGAGGTGGTGGTGGAGATGGCAGGGGCATAGAATGAGCCGGGATGCGAAGAGGGGCACGATAGTGGAGAAAGTAGGAGATAGTAGGCAAGAGAGAGATAATTTTGGTACTAGTGACTAATTTAAATAACAAATATAATAAACCTTGGTGAAGCATAGGGTCTTCCCCAACACGGGCCTATTTAATGGATGAATCCAGGGGACTAGAAAAGTAAATTAGCCAAGTTTACCTTTATATCATTGTAGAAGTGCGCCAAGATGAAGAGCCAATGGCCAAAATAAGCTTATACCTTCCTTCAAGCGTGAAATAATGCATAATTTTCTCCGTAATGCGATCCCATGTCATTTTTCAAAGAGGCATGTTTATAGCCCATAGATACTTAGTCACCCATTCTTTCATCTTTCCCAAAAAGGCCCCATTTCAGCTTTTAAAGAGTTGGAAATAAATGTCACCCTCAAAGCAGGAGACCTATCGTGGCGGTAATAATTTCCGTCAAAATTTCAAAATTAACCTTCCCAAATTTCACATTCCCTCATTTCTATGAAGATAAAATGCTGCTCGAGACAATAATAGAGTGACCGGAAAAACATTCTATAAATGGAGTAACACTTTTTCCATGAGAAAATCCCAAACTTCAGATATCCTTCTTAAGTTCATCACAATTTTTAGGTTGACACACACTAGATAACCCCCATAATCAATATAGCCAAACTGGTAAGAAAAATTACCGTAGAGGAGAAAGCAAAATGACGAGGATTTTTAATGGATGTAATGCCCCCTCCACCATGTGCCAGGGAATACTTTAACTATGCCCATTTATTATTAAATATACCACTAAAAAATATAATCAAGATCTTTATTTCCCATGTACGAAGGCCATCATGACAAGAAAAGACAATCACATCATAATTATTACAATATTTGTTGGCTGAGGAGAAGGAATAGTGAAGGATAATGCCAATTTCAAAATAAGCAAAAATCAAGGTTACCAAGGTCAGGTTTCTCCAACTAATTTCCTTTAGGGCTATCATCAACAATGGCTTTGAGAGGAAAATTAGGAAAATTCCCAATCCAAGTCTATTGATTTTCAATTAAAAGACCCTTGTTGGCCAACAAACCATCCACCTTGTTATAAGTATGCTAATACTGGAGGTTGTAGAAATTAGGTCAAGGCTCAATATTAGTACTGATGTTACTTGATGGTCTAGCTAACAAAGTGCACTTATTATTTAAAAGATTAATCAAATTAAGGGAGTCACTTTCAACAATGAGGTTACTTTTTCCAAATATGGTAGCTACCTCCATACCCTTTAGGATGGCTAGGGCTTAAGCTCTATGGTTTGTACATACACAAAAAATTTATAGAAGTGGATTCCATCGATTTTCCCATCTCATCCCAAATTGAGGATCCTCTGCTAGAGATCCCCGTATTTCCTTTTATAGCACCATCAATATTAAATTTAAGCCATCCAATAAGAGGGGGAGTCCAAGTGGTAATATCTCTCACCACCTCCAAAATGGGTGGCTACAAAGGTATTTGAAGATGCTTCAACCAATCTCATTTCATATTAAGAGATATTTTTCATTTATGCTAATTCCAAATGCAACAATTCAGATTTTCCCGAAGACTCACATCCACCAAAGTAAATATCTAAAGGGGGATTTGAGATTGCTATTTGAAAAATCTCTTGTTTCTTTCCTTCTAGATCATCCACAAAGTAAGGGGCATAAGGATTTTCCAATAAATATTTTCCACAGGGTGATGAAACATAGGAATACATCCATTATAGAATTGCTTCCAAAATGGACTTAGGGAACACCCACAAAAATTAAAAAAAATTAAGAAGCAGACTCCAAACGGCATGAGAGAAAGGATAATGAAGGGGAAAATGAGTAGAAGTTTTAAGATCATTAAGAAAAAGTACACACATTCTAGGAAGAGATTATCCATGTCGTTTGAGGTTTTCACCCTAGAGGAAGGCGTCTTGAAAAGAAAGCCAAGAATAGAAAGCAATATTTGGTATCACCTTAGGAGACCAGATGTGATAAAGGGTAATACCTTCCGAATGATGGGGAGAGGAAGGTAGGCATCCTTGACTGAAAAAACACAAGAATTAGAATGGGGCGAGATACGAACATCCTCTCGTAGAAGATACATGAAGATAATAAGAGGGTAATAGTTGTTTAATCATTTCAAGACATTATAATTGAGTAGAGCTTGCACCCTCCCATCTAGGAATGGACCATCGACAAAAGGGGGAACTGCTAATATATTCTCTTATAAATCTACCACATAGTTTATTAAGCATGTATTTAATAGGATCTCAAATCATATATGAGGCTAAGGATTTCTCATCAATCCACCATTCTTTCTAGAAGTCAATTTGTTTTCCATCTCCTAATTTCCACCTAGTACTGACTACAGAAGATTTTGGGAACTCTTAATAGATTTCCAAATGGTGAGCCACTCAGAAATCCTCAACAAAGAAGTATTCTCTTGAATAGAGATATTTTGAAATCAACAGCTAAGTCTAGGGATCCTTCCCTTAGTGGCGCTTTCCCAAATTAGTTTTGCTAGCATAACAAAGTTCATATCAGCTATTCTATGCAATCCTAGCCCTTCAAGTAGTCGGTTTACAAAGCACATTCCAGAAACAAGGTACATTATTTTTCTATCTTCATCCACTAACGATAGAAACATTTTTTGATTTTTTTCAATAGTGGCAGCAAGAATCGAGGAAGGCACTTTAAGTAAAGACATGTAGTAGATAGAATTTTTTTACAAAATGGCCTTTACCAACTGTAATTTACTAGCTTGACTAAGGAGGGATCCTTTCCATCCTACGAGCTTCCTTTTGAATATGTCAATAATAGGATTCCAAATTGTTTTCAACTTCTTCCTTGAAAGAGAGGTAGGCCCAAATAGGATGAAGACAGCCCATGATGTTGCATCCAAAAATTGCTACAATTTTTATTTGTCTAGCTACAAGGGTGTTAAAGAAAGCTATACTACTTTTGTTAAAGTTGATTAACTAATTAGAAGAAAATGATAGAAATCCATAATCCTTTTCAATATTTTAGCCTCTAAAACTGAAGCGATTCCAAGAAGCGAGTGTCATCAATGTGAATTGCTTGTGAGTGACAAAGCAGGGATATTAGATGTAGTAGTGATATCATTGATTCTATCTTCTCTTTTAGTTGCCTCAAGTGCTCTACTAAGAGTATCTACTATACGTATAAACAAAAAAGGTGAGAGAGGGTCACCTTGTTTGATTCCTTAATTAGTGGTGAAAAAACCATGAGGGATGCCATTGATAAGGATGGAGAATTTGGGGGTAGAAATGCATTTATGAATCCAAGAACACCATTTTTATCTAAATCTACATTTTTCAAGAACCTTGAGAAAGAAGGTCCAATTCACTATATCAAAAGCTTTTTGTATATCAATTTTGATAACCATGATCGATTATTTAGAAAGGGAAGCTGAGTGAATGGCCTCATAAACACTTGTAACTCTACCATGGATTAATATACCAAAAATGAAGCCATTTTGCCACTCCAAAATTAGATTATCCATAAGGGGTTTGAGGTGAAAGGCCATTAACTTGGTAATATTGTTATAAGAAGTATTACATAGTTATGGGCTTGAAGTTTGAAATCAGCTTAGAACCAATGGATTTAGGAGAAAGAGACACAAAAGTGTTATTTCATTCCCTTAGAAGACTATAACTTTTATGAAACTCGTTAGTAGCAGCAAAGCAAGTCACCTCAATAATATGCCGTAGAAAGTTTGGAAGAAAGTCAGTAGGAAACCATCCGGGCCCGGAATTTTATCTCCTTCATGATAAAGACGGCTTGAAGGAATTCCTCCACAAAGAAATTTTGGGTTAGCTTTGAGTTTATTTCTTCGAGTGATAAAATTAGGAATATGTTATAACATTTCTGGAAATCTTTTCACAAGAAGGAGTGTCCTTGTGGAGGATAAGAGCATAAAATTAGGTCAATTCAACAAAGAAATGGTGTCCTCCTTATTTAGGTATTTACCCTCCATAGTAATTATCTCTTTGATTTTATCTCTGCTTTTATGCTTAGTGGTCGTCATGTGAAAAGGTTTTGTGTTATGATCACCCCTGTTGGAGACAAATACCTCTTGATCTCTCGCTAGTAAAATTCTTCTTCAGCAAGGGTGTTATGGTAATCATTGAGGAGAGTTAGCTCGTGTTGATGAAGAAGAGGATTTCTACCATAGGTATAATTGTTGGAAGAGATAGTGGTGAATTTACCAGTAAGAAACTCCTTTCTTCTACGAATATCACCAAACACATTATTTTTCCAAATTTTAAGCTCTTTTTGAACATGACTAAGTTTCTTTGCAAACCTAAACATACCAGAGCCCTGAATATCCATTTTCCACCAATAAACAATAAGGTGTTCTAAATCATGATTTTGCAATGAGGAAAGATCAAAACAAAAAGGAGGATGCTTTGAGTTGTTGAGTTGAGATGTTGAAAGGAGTAAGGTACAATGATCAAAAGAAATTTTAGGAAGATCCATCGTAAAAATCATTGTAGTGATCAATCATGTCCATAAAGGCAAGGATCCTATCAATTTTTATCTAGATATGATTATTTCCTAGTCTTCAATTTGACAAAGTAAAGGAGGCACCATGAAGATCAAAATTAAATAATTCCCCTTGTCGATGAAAGTGTCCAAGGCATCCATACTAATGTTGTTGATACAAGTATTGCCCTATTTTTCAGAGAGATAAAGGGGATATTTAAATCACTTGCTATGATCCATGGGAGATGCTTGCAATTATTACAGAAATCAAGAAGTTCCTTCTAAATTTTATCCCATCGGTTTTCAATATTTGGGGCATAAAGATTTATAGTGATCCATCCCATATTAGAGCCAATTTCTTGAAAATAAATTCCCAAGAAATGAGGAGTTTTAAAAATACATTCAACAAAAACTTTTGGATTCCATAAAATGCATAAGCAACTTGAGTTACCTACCAAAGCTTGGGACACATAGGAGGCATTAGGCTAGAAATTATGTAAAAATTCCTCCTCTTTATATTTATTTTATCGTAACATTAGAATATCTGGGTTGTGTTTGAGTCTAAAATATTTGAGAGTTCTTTTTTTTTTTGGAGAATGTAATCTGCTTACATTCCATGAGAATATTTTCATTTTTTATTTTTTTCTTACCCCTAACCAGAAACATAATGACACCCCGAGTTCCTTGAGCTATATTCTAGAATTATTCCTCTTGAATATTCTCTTGATTAGTGTGTCTTCCTTTCCTTTTTTAGGACCCACATCCACGGTATGCTTGGTACTACTTCTAGTCTTTATGGAAATATTTTTCTGTGGAAAAGAGGTCAAGAGGAGATGAAAGTGTTTTCCTTTAGGGAGAGTGTGTGGTTCAAGGAAAAGCTTCAAAGGGATTAGGGGTTAGTTTGGAAGGGGAGAATAGATTGAAATCAGTCTCCTGGGAGCTCATAAAGGGAGGGGGAGGAAATTGGAGATGAAAACTAGGGGTACTAAAAAGAGGAATAGTAATAGGGATCTCCAAGGAGGGAGAAGAGGTTGAAAATAGAGGAGAAGAAGACACCCTAGGAGAGTTGATGGGAAGAGTGAGTAAATGGAGAATGGTCAAAGGAGATGGAAATATGATTAGAGTGGGCTCCAACATGGGATAATATGAGGGAGGTGGTAAAGAGAAGTTATTTTCTAGAATTTCACCCTATTATTTCATAATAGAAAAGGGGTTTGAGGTGTTGACCTCCTTCAAGACTTTGGGAATAAATTTCCCCTTATTCTTGGTGAGAAAATATGTTCTTTGGATTTTTGTGCTGGTTTGGAAGGGAAAGATTTAGCATGATGTCCAATGCTTTTGTAGGAGGTACAAGCCTAAGAGATGTACTCATAGTCAATAGGTTGAACCCAGGTTCCAAGATCGGAGTGAGCTCAAATGAAGATGGCAGTGGGATGCTGATATCAACATTGACACAAAATCTAGCATAGATAAATCTTAAACTAGATTTAGTATCTTGATATATAGAAATAATAGAACCAAATGGAGAGAGAAATACGTTCAATCATAGTAGAGTTCCAAAATCTAGAGGAAGATCCGGAAGTCATACCCAGATTGGCACTTGAGTCATTGTTTTGTTTTGGGTATTAAATATAGGCATCTATCTTCGGAGATAAAATATCTCTTTATAAAGAACCATGGTCCTCCCAATAAATATTGCACAAAGTATTATTTGTGAGTGAAAGTAAATAACATAAAGTCATTAGGGAGAGTAATAATGTCAATCGGGCCACAGGGGTTCCATTTGATACAAACCCATTTCTTGATTTCTTCTAAAGGATGTCTAGGACCCATGATATTACCAATAAGTGAAAAATCTCTCGAGGCTTGATAATAGAAGTGATTGAAGATCGAATCTATAAGGACAAAGTCCCATCAATAAGCTTAAATTGGAGTTTCCTGTGGGGAAGATTTTGAAGAACTGTCATAACCTCTTCGAGAGCCCGACAAGACACCAACAGAGATGTCAATAAGGCCAGGAGGAAGGTTAGGGGATAGTCTAGATGGATCCGACATCGCAAAAAAAACCGACATAGCAGAAAATTCAAAAAAATTGTAGAGCAAGAATGTCCTAAACTCACTAGAATGAATATCCCTCTACACACCACAAAATGACAACAAAAGTAGCTTTAAAACACTACACAGATCCGAATCTACTCATTTATAAACTCGCAACACATTCAAAAATCACATTTAAATTATTCTATACTAAATGAACACATTCTAGACTAGGGTTCCTAGATGTAGGATCGGAGCACTCAGGAGAAGGATAATAGTGCCCGTGCTGGCCCAGGCACTCCTATCCCAAGGGTCACTAGTGCCCTCGCCACTCTTGTCCAAGTCTAAAATGCCAAGAATAGTCATAATCTGAAATTTGCAAAAAATTAATAAAATAAAGTACTACACACACATTTTTAGAAAAAAACATTGTATTTACCAACTCCACGGTCGTGTGTGATGCTACGGTGGTCGCCAACCTCTCAAACCGACTAGGACGTGTTGCTCTTACTTTTGGAATTTTGACTAAGTGCTCAATCTCACACTAGTATAACCAACAAATGAAATAGCTAATTACTTTTTCACTTCTTTACTTATAGTTACTATTAATCACCTATTTTATGATAGTCATCATTACACGCTTATTCTCCCAACTAATATACACCACACTATTTTTCTCATATCTTGAGCATTTCTACTACAATTTACACCACGTTTGTGGAATTCTTTTTATAATTATTCATACTATCATACCATACACATTATATGCACATTTTATCTCTTCCATAATGTATTTCATTCATTCCATACACATTTTGGAAATTTCCATCACACCTTACCTATTTTGTGCTTACTTTCCGCTTAGCGTTCATTTTTGTCATCACTTACCCTTTCTTTGAAATGGGGGAACATTATTGGGGTCATCCTATAGTTCTCCTTACATCTACATGTGACTAATAAACTCTACTAATTCACCATTTTCAAAAAAATCTGATTCACTGTGTTACATTTCACCATCGATTCCCCCTAATGACCTAACACGGAGGCAACTTGCATTCACTATATCTATGTGATATCTCAATTTCCACCAATTCCCCTAATGACCTAATATGGTGGCAAAAAGAATATAATTTATCTATGAAATATTTCATCACTTCCTACTAATGACCTAACTTGGGGGTAACACACATAAAATATTTTCATGCCATTATTCACCAATTTTTATCGATTCCCCCTAATAACCTAGCTTGGGGGAATCCTGTGTAAAATATATCTATGAGTAACCAATCAAATAGAAAAATCAATAAATGTGTTAAAAATTCTAACAATCAAAATTATACCATTTAATCAATACAATACATCATAATTGGCCTCTGAGATAGCCTAACTTGGGAGTTATGTGCAACTTCCTAGATGACCTAACTTGGGAGATTACATCTATCACTTTTTCAAGATGACCTTAATTAGGAAGCTATTATATCCATTTCATGCTTTCTTCCATATGACCAAACTTAGAAGCCATCATACACTTCATGTTTCCTTCAAGATAACCTAACTTGGAAGCCATCACATCATGCGACACTCATGGAGTAGGGGAAAGAGTGTCTTTCCTATACCGCTCCTATATGGGTCAACCGTATGATCAAATTATTTGGATCCAAAATCACTTAAAATTTAATTTACGTCTATCGATAATAGATAGATCTTAAGGATGTAGTTAGAGGTTGGAGAATAATACACCTTTCTCCCTATACTCTTCCTTTGCAAAGAAATGCCCAAATACTCTAGTCGATTATTCTTGTAAATGTATTTAGGTTGGGAATTGATCACTCCCTACCCCCATCACCATCATATGATATACAAAATCATCAATCTCACAAATCATTACTTTTATCTAGTACACTTTTTCATTCCATTACATCTCTCATTATGCCATATTGAATCAACTCACCGATCTATGGATTTGATACACTTCTCCACACATTTGTGCATTCTACTACAACATGGGATTCTCCAGATTATATCAGTATATGAATCTCTATCTACTTTATGTTATCAATTTTTCCTCTCACCAGCATAAAGTGGGAGAAAATGTAGTCACACAATCACGCACTTTCTATTACTATTATACCATGAAGTATGTTGTTTTATAAATGGATCTTTCATAAGAAAAGTATTCACTAATGACCCATCCCCTAGTCCTGTCATCACTTTAGTTAGTTTTTTCCGTCACTTTTCTTACACAGTCATCAATTATTTTCACAATTCTTATCATCTCTAAGGGGGTCTTAGGTATCATTATTAGCTCATTTTTCATCTCTAGTCTTTGACTAGGGCACCTAGGAGGCATTAGGGCGCCCATGGGTGCCTCACTCATTTTAGATGTCATGATCCCGGTTTAACTTGATTAAATTTAGAGTCTTGAGGTCGGTCCTTTTAGTTTTCCCTCCCATTCCCTAGGCACTAGTCGACATTTCGGTTCATTTTAAGATGAGATCCATATATAAGCACAACATACACACCATAATATGGGTGGACTATTATATTAAATGGATATATATCTACTAAGGCGATGGAATACATTTGGGGATCTACTTTACATCACACTACATAGGAAAAGAGAAAGTCTATTATATTCCATCCACCATTTTTCATTATATCTAGCTATTTCCCGCTATATTTGTGTCATTGGTGCTAGGGCACCCTACGAACACTATTGCACACACAATCACATAAAACTAAATGGGGTCTCGAGATGTAGTGCAACACTTAGTCATAAGTCCACCAACAGGGCTACTAAGGACAATCGACACATTCATATGGATCTTTGTTTTTATGGTTTGATGCTTTGTATTGGTTTTTGTAGGTGATTATTCATCATGAGATTATGACATCATCAAAGAAACCTAGTGTGACACTCATAAGACAAAGATCGAGATATTGCAAATACCTAGTGACCTTGTCATATATAGGTTCTGAATTGTTTTATAGACCATGACACCCATATAGTAGACCAAGGTGGCCACATGTACCCTAATTCTTCCACAGTGCCCTAGTCTAGCCAAAGCTTCTACCTCATTGTAACTTCCCGAGATGTGATTTCATACTTTTTTCACCCATTCATCTCCCTATCTAGTTTTAGATCACTATAAGGTAAGTCCCATTCAGGTTAGTACCTTTTTCTGCCTATTTAATTTCATTTAAAATATCAAATAAATTTATTTGGAACTTATATTTCAGTTTACATTAGTTATTTCATTTCGTATTGATTTAGATAATCTTAAAATTTCAGATTTTAGTTAATCACCAACCACCTCCTCAACACATTTCCCATGGTAGATGTCATCAGTTCCAACTATCCAAAAACATGGAGATACCTTATAAATTCAATGGAGAATCTTTGTAATGTGGGCAATCAATGCAATCCAATATATAATCCTATTAATTCCATTTCATTTCTATTGTTGAAACATTACAAAGTTGTGTTTAATGAGTATTTAATATATTTCACATACAATGTTGTTGATTTTTGTTGACCTAAAAATCTTGAGAGGAGTGTGGGACTTAGGACATTTAACATTAAGTTAAGGATGTACGTGTGAAAAGTAAATGGATCTAAACAATTAAGAAAAATGGAGAACCCATAAAAGATGTCATCCCAAACTTTAATCTTTATTTATCTCTCGTAAAACCAATACATTAATCTCAATCACATTCATATCTTTCTCATTCTATCTCATAAATTTCATTTCTCATACACTTCTCTCAATATGGAACTCACATATTCATTTCTTAGGATGTGCCCTTATATAATGGATTAATTACAATAAATATACAAAATACAAAACATCTAAAAGTCACTTCTTTTGACTCGTGCCTCTGTCGGCATATGTTGTGTTTTGAAATGGTTCCACTATTGTTTGTCAATGTTTATAGCGTTATTTGGTTATACACAGCTTTCTAGTCTAATGCGGATCTATCTAGTTACGCGTGACTTTTACCCTTTATGCGTGGCTTACTCCTTTATCCACGGCCTTCCTTAGTATTTGGTGGCTTCATCCTTATGTGTAAATTTACCATTTTATGTGTGGATCTCTATAGTCCTTTCAAATTCTTGTAGAATTTGGAGGTTTCTTCCGATGTCCACAGCTTTATCCAAAATTCAATGAAGAACCCTATCAACATCATCCCCCAACTTAAACCTTGTCTCGTCCTCAAGAAAACAACTGATGAAGAACACTATTCTATTTTCTAAAAATTTCTCCAAAATTGTTATATAGGCATCAACCCCCATAACTTAGACATCCGGCATAGGGGAGATGCTCCTCGCTCAACTCGCCCGACTTAAATTATGGGACACTAATCATGGAGGGTAAGAGCATCAACCCCTAGAAATTAGACGTCTCATGTTAAGAAGAGTTCCTTCGCTCAACTTTCCTGACTAGTTTTGTGGGATTCCCTACCTCATACTCTTCTTTATGGTGGTTCCTGGGGATGTACTTAGTAATCTGTGGGTTTACATTCTTCTCAAATTGTCCCATAAATCAAGATGAATGTAAATTTACTTTACCCATTCTCGTAGCTGTGAATTTTTTTACCAATGGAAGAATGTCTGAGGGTGGTGGCTTTGCTTGAATTTGACCCCATCTCTATTGAGAAACTATTAACTATTGTTTCATTCTAGATGATTTCTCTATCCATCATAGTGTTGCATTCTTGCATTTCTATGATTTTATTCATCTGTGTTTGTTACTTTTTTTGGTATTTATCTATAAGTTCCATGAACTAGCTTCTTTGAGTTACATATTTTTGTTTTTCAATGTCATATTCTCAGAGACTTAACATGTATTTATTGTTCTAATTTTTCTAACTTTTCTTTCTCTTGTTAGGTCTCACTAGGCCAAACTTATTGTGTATGTATAGTATTATGAGGCATTATTAAATTTTGTCTCTATTTTACTCACCGTGGTTTTCATTACTTTCCTTTGTTTTTGATTTTCCACAGCCTATGGCTTGATAATTTGTTGTTTTTATTCTTCTACTACTCCTTCGCATATTATGGAACTCCGATAAATCTCCCAGTCCTACAATTTTCAGGCCTTCTTTTACCAAAATTTTGGGAGGTGATAAAGACTGAAGTTATTGATATGGTCCAAGAATTTTTCAAAAATGGGAAGCTTCTCAGTCAGCTTAATAACACTTTCCTGGTCCTCGTTCCTAAAATTTTGGAGCCAAAGAGGTCAAGGACTTTAGACTGATCAATCTGTAACACGAGTTATAAAATTCTAACCAAAATCATAGCTTGCAGGATCAGAATGCTGCTCACCCATTTTATCTCTGAGAACCAAGGAGCTTTTGTCCCGGGGAGATAGATCACTGATAGTATTGTAGTGATCCAGGAGGCCATTCATTCCATTGATAACTCTACTAGATCAGCTATGTTCCTTAAGCTTGATATGCACAAGGCCTATGATAGGATTAACTGGTCTTTCCTTTAGGCTATTCTTGAAAAAGTGGGGTTTGATAACACTATGGTTAGCATGATTATGACCTGTATATCTACTGCTAGTTACTCGGTGTTGGTCAATGGTAGCCTGGAAGGTTTCTTCAAAGCTGGTAGAGGATTAAGACAGGGTGATCCCCTATCCCCTTTCCTTTATGTTATCATGGTTGAATCCTTGAGTAGAATTTGTAAGCAGGCTATGATTTCTAAGAATATCCAGGGTATTAAGATTTCAAATGGGCTCCCTCCTATTTTCCTCAATCAATTTGTTGATGATAATTTCCTGATGGGAAAGGCCTCGGTCCAAGAAGCCACCAATTTCATACTTTCCTCAAGGATTATGAATAGGTTTTGGGTAGATGGTTAATTATCTCAAAAGTGTTATCTACTTTATTAATGTAGATAAAAAGTTCAATTCAGGCTTGCTCGCATCTTGGGATGCAAAATCAAATGCTTTCCTGATTCTTACTTTGGAATTCCTCTTCTTCTCAAAGGTCGACATCTCCGTTTGGAATTCTTGTTGGAAAGAGTTAACAAAAAATTTCATCATGGAAAGGTATCCTTCTCTCACAAGTCAGTAAGATTCAAATTCTTCAGAGCTCTCTTCAAGGATTCCCCATTTACATTATGCTCTCTTTAAAATCCCAACTAAAATAATAGGTATCCTAGAAAAATATAGAAGAGATTTCTCTGGGCGGTGCTTCGGAAAAGTTTAAATTCCCCTAGTGGCTTGGGACAAGGTTACAAAGCCAAAGTTGTATGGAGGTCCAGGTCCAAGAATATCCCTATCATGATCAAAGCTCTACTAGCTAAAGTTGGTTGGATAATAGCTACAGAGGAAGGTCTATGGGTTGATATAATAAAAAATAAATATATGTGGAATTTGGGTAGAATCAACTCCTTTTTCTTCCATGAAAAGCTCCCTAAAGGATCCTATTTTTGGAATTCCTTGTTGGATTCAAAAGATATCCCATCTAAGGGCTCTTTTTGGGAGATTCGTAAGGGGAACATGATCATATTTTGGAGGAATAGCTAGATTGAAGTGGCTCCTTTAGCTGATCAAGATATTTGGAAGGAGGTGGCCCAATTTTATGAGGAAAAGGGTAAAGTCTAGATAAAGGATTTCTAGATAATTGATGAGAAGGTTCACTGGGAAACCATAGCCCCCTCCTGAGTATGATGGTGATTTCAAACCTTTTCATGATATCAACAAGAAACTCAGGGACTTTCATATCCCCATATTCTAGAATAAGGAGGACTTCATCATATGGAAAGAGGAAGACTCAAGATTCTACATTGTCAAATTTGCCTATAGCTCTCATTTCAAGAAAAATCTTCAAAAAGATTATTGGGGTAAGTTATGGATTAAGGATCTGATTCCCAAGATCAACATCTTCTTCTCGCTGGTTGTTCAAAATAGAATCTTGTCTATGGATAATCTCATAAAGAGAGGGATGACGATTCCTAACGGTGTTCTCTATGCTTTGGAAAGGGGAGGAAAATGTGAATCATATTTTTTACATTTCCCTTTCTCTAAAGGTGTCTTCTCGCTGATTTTGGACCTTTTTAACATCAAATGGATTCTACCTTCCAATATTGAGGATTGCTACAACCAATGGGAGAGCCCCTTTAGGTTTCCCTTTCTATTCCGGGTGTGGAAGATTGCTTTGCCTCACCTCTTATGGGGGTTGTGGAAAGCAAGGAATGATAGTGTTTTTAGAGACTAGAAACCTCTGATTGTGGTGGCTAAAAGGAAGATCCTAGCTGCCATAAAGGAAAATCTCAAACTTTTTAAAGGTAAAACAAAGAATCCTTACTCGAAATGGGAGCATACAAAGCTAGATAAGTTCGCCTATAGTCCGGTCAAGACCCATAGCTCTGGTAAGATTATGTGTTGGATCAAGCTGGTGGGAATTACAATCTAGATCAATTTTGATGGGGCTTTAAAGGGGAATCCAGTCAATATTGGGGAGGGGGTATCTTAAGAAATAAAGAGGGTGAATAGTTGTTCGCTTATGTTGGGTCCTTTAGGAAAACAAACCAATAACATGGCGTAATCCAGCTAGAGCCCTTCTTTGGTGTATTTTGATAGCCAAGGAAAAAGGTCTTAAGGACATACAGATTGAAGGTGATTCCTTAATCATTATAAATGCTCTCACCAATAGGTGCAACATTGATTGGACATTAAGAAACATCATCTAAGATATCAAGGAATTGCTAAAGGTTTTTGATAAAGTCTCTATTAATCATACTTTGAGGAAAGGGAATAAATGTGTGGAAAAGATGGCCAATATGGGTGTTCTTAGCCATGAGTACAAGATATGGTGCGAAGGAGATAAGTTACCCTCAAATATTAATGATGAAATCATTAATGATAAGGGACACTAAGAGTCATAATGTTGGTATGAGCGGTAATAATTTTCTAGGTACCTTATTAGCTTTTATAAAAATCACTTTCTGCTTGTTTTTGAAGGGGTGAACATTTTTCTGGTTGTGGAAAGTTTTTGTTTGATCGGAAGTTTGGCAATGTCAAGATGGGAGGTGACATAATTCATGTAGAGCCCGATAGTTAGAAGAACATTAAAGGGAATAACCAGTCTTTGGAACAAGCTTAAGGTTGGGGGCTTTAGTAACTTCATCACTAAATCACATGAATTTTCTCAACATGTTTCACCATAAGGTGATGGCTAGTATACCTTTTTTCCTTGCTACCTCTCTCACCAATTCACTGATTACCTTTCAAAAAGACAAAGCTGAGATACCCCTACACAAGGGCTTTATTCTTCGTTGGTCGAGAATGGAAAACCGGCTCCGGTTCCTCCTTTGAGGACAGTGATGGATGAGCAGGCCGAGGAGGATGATATCACTCTTGCTTTGAGTGCCTTACTAAAATGAAGGTGGGAAAGGGTATCAATGTGGGGAATGAGTTGAAAAATGACAATAGTGACGGTGGTCCCGGGAAGCCAAGGTGTTTCCCAAAAAGGGCTTGTGTGGGCGACCATAATGTCTTTGAAGAATGGAGTAGGAAAATGTTGTATCTTGAGGGGGTTCTGAAGGCTATGGAGGATACGAGTGCAAGTCAAAGGAATTCAATGATGGACATCATCAAAATTTCTAAGAAGATGGTCTCGGACCAAGTCCAGTCCAAACAAAAATGAATGAACTAGAAAAATAGGTTAAAGGTTTTTGGATAGAGTGGAGGCATTGAAGGGGGAAATAAAAGAAGAAAATTCAATCTTCAATCGGTAGCTCTAAGGTGGAGTCGGATAATGGAGGAAATGGAAAGGCTCAAGATTGGTGCTAATCCCTAATAGCCCCGTTGCTCTGTGGTCCTTAGTTTCGTGTGTTGTTATTCATTGGAGCTCTCTCTGAACTTTGGGCGGATGTTTGGCAAACTTTAGTTTCTTTGTTGTATTTTGTCCTTTTTGGGGGTTTCTCTCTTGGGTCCAATTTATTTCTTTGTAAGAGTTAAGATAGTTTAACTCATTTTATGGGACCCTTTTGTTTTAGTTCTCCTCTTGGTTTGTCTCATTTTAGTTCCTCTCTTTTGTAAGGCCCCTCGAGCCGATCCTGTTTTTTGCCTAATCTAATAAAAACTCCTTTTGGTATTTTTTTCTTCTCTACTTCCAAATTATCTATATATTCCTTTAATATTTCCTCCACATCCTTTTCTTTTTCACCTCTATCTCGTAGGCTTGATGCAAGAATAATATGCGGTTTATCTATTTGAATGAAGCATAACATATTTTGCAAGTTTATTCTAAATCCACACATCTCTACATAAAGTCTTGTTTAGCACTTTGTTCTAGTATTTTTCCACATGTTTTCTTCTATAATGGGGAAAGTTTTTCTAATTACACCTTATATCCCTCTGTTTTTATTCCACTACCCCTTATTGTAGTTGTATAGAGTGTTCCTTTTTCCTCTATTGTAGTGCTTGTTTGATCTTTTCCAAAGAGTCTCGAGGTGCTTGTGTTGTTACCATACTTGTAGATGTTTCCATGGCTGGTGATGATGGTAATGTGTCCTTTTTTCCCCTTGTTTCTTTAGTTCTTCCTTTTTCTTGTTCTCTTCTTCTATCTCTTTTTCTTTTCTATCTTTTGCTTCTTGTTACTTCTATTGTTTTTGTTTTCTTTCTACTTCTTGTTTTTTCTTCTTTTCCTCTTATTTTTCCTTCAACTCCTTATCTTTTCTTTGTTTTTCTTCTTCTTCATTTTGTGTATTATCTTGTTCCTTTCTTTCTTTCTCTTTTTTTGTCTTTGGCTTATTCTATTTCTTTCTTTTCCTTTTCTTCTTTCTCTTTCTTTTCTTTTCTTCCTTCTCCGTATTTGCTTTGTCCTTTTTCTTTTCTTCGTTCTCTTCCTTCTCCTTTTTGTTTATTCTTTTAGTTTCTTTTCTTTCTCCTTTCTCTCTTCTTATATCTTATTTTCTGTCTTGTTCTTCTTCCTACTTCCTTTCCGCCTCTTGTTTTTCTAACTCCTCTTTCTTATTTTCTTCTTCAGCTACTTGTTTGGCTTTCTCAATTTCTTTTTTTTTTCTTCTTGTATTTTCTGGTGTGTAGCTATGTCCATGGATTTTTGTTTTTGTGCTTCTAATTCCATCTAATTATATTCCTCCACCGCTTCCTTTGTATGTTTTGATTTTTGGGCAAGTGGATTTTGATGCTTCATTTTCTATTTCCTTTCTAGATTTAATCAATAGCCCAATTAATTATTTGAACTCTTTTAAGTGATTTTGTTCCATGACAATATTTTTCTTTTTCTATTTCAAGTTTGACCTTTCCTATTGGAGATATTTTTGGAGTTTTGTCTCTTCTTCCTCTACTTGTTCTTACATCTCCTTTGCTAACTCGTTGAGAGTAAGTGACTAATATCTCCAATGACTAATGAATATTTTTTAGATAGTATACTAGGGACTTAGGTATGGCCATTTGTTCTCTTCATGTGCTAGCTTCATACTCTTAGGCAACCTAAGAAATACCACCGAAGCGAGCATTTGTGAAAATATCCATATGCAAACTTGGTTAATCGTGTTTCTTCCCATGGTTCTTCTTCCCTAAAAATTGAGGTTTTTCTTTCTCTTATGGGTGTATGGGTGACGGGGTATCAAAATTTATTCTTCTTCAAACTCAAAAATTTCATCTATATCTTCAAATTCATCCTCTTCTATTTTTGTATTGGTCATAGCTATTTGTAATTTTCCTTTAGTGGCTAATGTTATTTCGCATTTAGTGGCAAGTTTAATAGTAATCGGGCCCTTCTTTATTTTGAATTTTTAGTGCCTCCTTTACTTGATTCTTCCTTCCCATGTTGAGTGAGTATTTTTTTCTATATTCCTTGAACATTTCTTCAATGACATCATCAAAACTAGGAAATTTAGGTTTCCTATGATCCATGGGAAGATTTCTGATTTCTTCAACTGATGTGGCCACTAGTTCATTACAAGCTTCATATGAAATGGTGTATGTGGGCCGTGTGTGGAGTTGTAGGTTGAAGAAAGGTGTAGTCAATATCAGCAATTAAATATACCTCATTCACATTACGTGCCAAACTTTCTCTAAAACCCTTGCCCTATTTCCAATTATTTGCCTTATTCTATTTACGCATGCCAACAGAGATGTAATATGGGTGACCGCATCTAAATTTTTCATATGTTCCCAAATTTTCTCTAGGACTAGTTTATCTATCTCTGTCATTCAACCAATTCTGATTTTTGGGGTAAGGTTTGCATGAAGTGTAGTAGATTGCCAAAATAATAGAATTGATCTCAGCAATAGAATGTATGATTTCCCTCCTTTATTTTTTGAGTGTTTTCATGAAATTAAGCGACTAGTAATTCTACTAGGTTGTATTCGTAATGGGAAATTATCATTTCTAGGGCTATTTGTGCGCTAATCCCGTGGGCATTGTCTTCTCTATTAATATGATATATTTTTTAAAATATGGCCTTAGCGACATACCCGAGTGTGTGGTTGGTAATATTTGTAATGTGTACCCCGCATTTTGTCTTTGTCACTCCCATCACCTCGTGCCATATCTTTCAACACCATATTCTTCCTTTTAATTATTGAGGATCATATCACACACAAACCAAGAACCCTAGCCATTAGTTATACATTGATTTGGTACGATTGATCTAAGTATAACATCTGATTGTGGATTCGACTCAAAAGGACTTGAATTACAAGATCAGCGATGGGAAAATATGGAATGTGACTCCAAGCATCATTTTTTAATTCACTAATCACTCGCATTATTTTTATACACTATCTCCTTTGTGTTGGAGTCTTCTTCTAACATTAGCACTTTCTCGACTTCGAGTGATGTGTGACCATATTTGGCTATCTCATTAATGAATATACTTATACAAATCCTGTGTGTGGATAACTTTGAATGGGATGTGTGAAAACACGCCTTTTGAATCATTTTTGTTTGATTTGAGAAACCATTTCTTAAAAACTAGTTTTGGGAGCTCGTCTTGTGCAATCTCAATTTTAGTCTCCCTCTTTTCTTTTTGTTTTGCCCTCATTTTCCCTAGTCAAATTTGTCTTCTTTGCACTTCGCTAGTAAATCCAATTTTTTGGCCTTAGATTTTTATGTTTTAGTTTTTTTCCAAGTCAACGTCTTTTATACCCTTCCTCCTTTATCTATCTCATTTTTGGGGAAACATTTTGTTTTATTTGTGGATTTTATCCCACGTATTTTCCATTTTCCACGTATTTCTTCATTTAGTGATTTTTTTCGATGTGAATTATGCCTTTATTACATGGTTTTCTCCTCCATTGCATGGCCTTCTTGGTCACATCCCTTTGTTTTGTGGCTATTCATTCCTTCCTTACGAAGTTTCTCTTTTTCTTCATTTGGCGCTTTTTTCCTTTCTTCATGTCACAAATTTTTCTTCACTTCGTTTTGTGAGTTTCTCCTCCTTTATTTTTTCTTTATTGTGCGGGTATGATCCTTTCGTAACTTTTATTTATTTTTATTTTGAGGGTATTCTTCCTTTGTAGCTCTTCCTTTTCTTTGTTTGTGGGTATCCTTCCTCCACGATGCCTTCTTCTTATTGTTTTTATTGTTTCCTATGTTTCTTTAGAGTGAGGATGCCCTTGCAAATTTTAATCCTACCCCTCATCCTATCCACCAAATTTCTGGTTTTCAGATAGGCCAAATTTTATTTTTACTTTTTATTTTATTTATATGTTTTGTTCTTTTTTCTTTTCTTATTTCTCAATTATTATACCTTTTTAATCTTGATCCATTTACAAATCTTGGTAATTCCTTATGTTGCAAATTTTGTAGTTTTATGGCTCCTGAAGATAGAATCTCTTTGAAAATGTATGGTTCTAACCATCTTACCTTAAGCTTACCAGATGTTTCCATTTTCTATCATATAGCAGAACCTTATCTCCAACATAAAACTCATTCTTTATGTGGCCCCATGCCATGCCTTTTGTCTTATTTTCTCTTGTGTTTGGTTATAGGAGGCTATGAATCTTTTTTCATCTAGCTTCTCCAATTCAATCAATATTTCATACAGTGATGAATATTCATTTATTCTGAAGGTAACTACAACTCTCAAACTCAAAAGCACAAAATATAGACCACAACTTATAATCCATAGACCAATTGGAAGGGAGAGTATTTTGTGTAGTATGCCCATAGAGAGGCTGGTATCTTAAAATCCTAGTCTACCTATTTTAAGGAAAAAATCTTGGTTAGGACCTTTTTGAAAAAAATTGAAGGATTCTACTATTCCACTCACTCGGGATGGTATGGTGTTCTCCTATTTATATTTATCATGAACTAACTCAACAATTCCTTGATGGTGGCATTAACAAAGTGTTTTCACCGTAACTAGTAATGCTTAATGGACATCCAAACCTTGTAATGATATTTTCATAGAGAAACCTAGTTGCAGTATTTGTAGTGAAATATTTTATAGGAACCACCTCCTCCCATCTTGTTAAATATTAAGTACATGTGATGAAAAACCTATCCTGAGAGTGTTTAGTAACTATTTCGATTGGTCCATTGAAATCTATTTCCCATTTTTCAAATGGTGCAAGTGCTAACATAGGTTTCAATGGAATTTCATCATATGCATTGGGTTTTCCTACTCTTTGACAAATGTCACAAGATCTAGCATGTTTGTTGGCATCTCTAAATAATGTGGTCTATCGTAATCCTACCATTAATACCTTCTTTAATGTATGATCTCCTCTATTTTATCCTCCAAAATCCTTCATGTGCTTCTATCAAAATGTTCTTCCTCTCATGTTATAAATATATTATCATGAGAATATCATCATGACCTTTCTTGTATAATTGACCTTGAATCAAGGTGAAGGGGAATGCTCGATTTAACAAGTTTATTTTTTGTTACTAGGTGTACTCCACTCGAAATTCTCCTGTAGCAAGTAATTGAGCTATCTCATCCAATTCTTTTGGAATAGCTTCAACTCTAAATAGGTGGGCTCTGGGAAATCATCATCTATTGGACCTTCATCCTCTCCATTTTCTATTCTTGATAAGTAATCTAGCCCATTATTTAACTTTCTTGGCTTAACTGCCATAGTGAAGTCAAACTCTTGGAATAACATCAACCATCTACAAATCCTTCCTTGCAATACTGGTTTGTTCAACAAATACTTCAATGGCTCATGGTCAGTATAAAACACAAAATAAGTAGCCAATAGATATTAGTGGTATTTTTGTAGGGCATACACCATACTTAAAGATTCTTTTTCTATTATTTGGTAGTTCTTTTCGCCTTGGCTAGTTTCCTGCTTGTAAAAGCTACCTTTGGATGATCCATGTTGTCTCTCGACTAAGTTAGTACTACACCAATTGCAATTCCAGATGCATCCACATGAACATGAAAAGGTACTTTCCAATCTAGAAAAATTAGAATAAGTGCATGAAAACTTTTTATGTCAAAACTTCAAAATCATAAGCACATTCTTTTGACCATTGTATCTTTTTGTTCATCCTCTTTTTCAATAATTCTTCCAATGGTGCACTTATTTCCACATAATTCCTTATAAATTTTCTATGGTATCATGTATACCCTAGAATTTTTCTTACATCTTTCTATTTTTAGGAGGTGGTCTTAGGATGGTCTTTAGGGAAAATTATAACCTTGATGGTAGCTAGAGAAACCATCAGTAAAAGAATAAACTTCCCTTCCTGCCACATTCTCTAATACTTCTTCTGTGAAAGGTGTAGGAAATGGGTCATGAATGCAAGCTTTGTTTAATTCTCTATAATCTACACATATGTGTATTTCTCTAGTTTTATTATTTTGGATAACCATTGGACTTATCCATTTTAAATCTTCTATTGGTTTGATGATTCTAGCATTCAACATCTTGTCAATCTCTGATTTCACCTTAACTTTTAGATTAGGATTGAGTTTGTAAGGTCTTTTCTTCAAGGGTTTGAAGCCTTCTTTGATTTGGATCTTCATTGTACCCAATTATTCTTTTATGACTTTTAGATCCTTGAAATCCTTAGGAAAAATGTCCTGAAATTCTTGTAGTAACTCTACTACTTTGGCCACTTCCTCATTTGACCAATAATCTCCAATCTTCACAAATTTTTCATCTTTTTTTCAATTATAATATTCAAAGGATGATAGTAATATTTATCCCCTTCCTCCTTGGTTTCTACCACTTCTCTTTCACCTTCTATTATTTTTTACCTCAAATTCTCTGGCTTTTCTTCTCTCTCTTATTTTTCTACCGCAAAACAATGTGCCATTTATGGAACTTTATTTAAAATTTCTTGAGGTTCGGTACTTTAGTTTATGATTTTTCTTTCAAGTAATGTGGGGTTGTTTCTTCTAGAGTTAAGAAAAAGAAGGTTTGGATATTATGTAGTAACCATAAGATGTTCAAATCCACATCCCAAAAATTAAATGTGTGATAGAAGTCTTTGACAATCTGATCCCAATCCCTTGTTTCACGTCTAATTTCTTGGTGCATATACCAAGACCGTGGTATAGGTCCTAAAGTCCATACAAATAATTATTTCTTTACTAATGATGAATGTTCTCAACATACCTTCCAATGTTTTCCCAACTATGAATGTGCCTCTGTGGATCAATTTCCCCAGCATATTCGGATATCGCTACATAATAACCCTCACTCTCCAAATATCTCATTTTAAGCAATGTGGTTAATGATTACCAAGTGAGATATATTCATTTTATGAGACACCCACCAACCCACGACATTTATGGTTAGGGTATCATCCAAAGATTCCATTTGGAATTTTTCATTTGGGAATATTCTTTCCATTATCTTAATATACCCTTCTAAGTCTCCAAATCCTGAGTATTTTGGTAGGGTTTGGTGGGACACCCCGTGGCTTAATCTGTATACGCATTTAATAGGTAAGTCTTCAAATTATTCTTTTGTAGAATAGTACCCATCATTATTTGTGAATCTAGATTACTCTTTTTAATAATAATAACCCTCATCATATTCAAATCTATCATGCATGGGAAAACAATGTCTAGATCATTATCTCGTGGCCTCATTGTCTAAAGTGATTAGGCATGGTGGGATCCTTCTTGCATAATGTAATTTTCTTGTCCTTGATTCTAGAAATCCATGTATCCAAGCTTCAATAAAATTTTCTCAAGCGTTACTAGAAGCTTCACTTTTAACCAAAATTTCTCCCTCTGAATTTGGTTTGAATTCTTTATCAATACTTGGAGAACTTATTCAAAGCGTATACTCCTTGAATATCATCAAATTCTTCTCCTTCAGTATCGTGTCATACTTATTCTTCCCACACAAGTACTCATTCCTATATGTAAAGGCACATGTACACATATGCCATCTACTTAGAGTGTCACTTCTTCTTCTTTTAAATTGAGTGTTCCATTACAATCCAAAACCACTCCAAGGCTAGGATAACATTATAAGAGGGATTTAAAGCTACATTTTCTACCACCTCAAAATTGAATAGCTTCTTTATGCCCATAAATTTTACTTCAACATTTTTCAATGCTCCTAGTGGTTGTCTAGATGACCCATCTACGAAACCAATGAAGTATTTTGCGGAGTTCTAAATAAGGTCTACCTAGTCTTTCCCAAGTAGTCTTTGACATCATATTTACATCCATGCCAAGGTCTAGTAGTACTTTGGTGATGGTGGTGTCAAGTATCTTAAGCTCCAAATAGATGGTAGATTTACGCCATGTGTATTGGGTACGGAACACATTTATTTTCTTCTTATTATGTCCTACTTCAATTCTCTGGACATGAAAAATATTTTCCTCCTTATTCTAGTATTTTCTAAATTGTTTTAGTTTGTCTACCAGACCATGATTGATTATCAATTTAGCTATTTCTTTCAAAGCAAGGATCTCTTCCTCTATAAAACAGTTTTTCTCCTTTTCTTCCTAGGCTTGTGCCTCTTTTACTAATGCCCTACTTTTCTCAACTTCCTTCATATGGAGATCTAGTCTAATCTCTTTAAAGTTCCATTCATCTTCACTAGAATAATTCTCCTCTTGTGGTAACCTTATTATTTTTTTCTTTTCGGTGCAACGTCATTCTTTACAACACTTCAAGTAGTAATTTCTACTTTGTATCTTAGTTCTCCAATGTTTTTGACTTCTTTGTCTTCTTTCCTCCTCTAATAACTCTCTTTTGCATCTTCCTTCCTATCTTCTTCATTGGTCTACATCCCGAGCTATATGCTTCGTGACTTTATCTTTTGCTATTGTCTCCTCATCCCATGGAATTATGGTAAGATGTTGTACATGCTTCTGACCATCCTTTCCCAAATCTTTTGTATTTGTTCCTCCATTCCTATAGAACTATGTGGCTTTAGGAAAACTGAATGAATCATGTCCTCTTTCATGAAAAAATCCACAAGGATCAAGTTCTGTGTAGTTCCTAGCTAGGTGTCCATCTTGACCACACTTATAACAATTCATTGGTCTTCTATCTTGATATCCACCTCCTTGATTGTCTCTATAGCCTCTGTGGTAACCTCCATCATTGTAACCTTGATAACCTCTTCCTCCTTGGTAATTTTCATAGCCTTCCCTATATCCTCCTCGATAGCCACCTCTATAGCCTCCCCTATAGCCTCCTTATAGATCCTTGGTAATTTGGATTATAGTTGTTTCTACTATCTACTCTTGATTTGAGGATTGTGGCCTTGTAATTACTGGTTATGGTGGTGGAGGATTAGGTATTGTCTATGGTTGTGATGGGGTAGGGCTAGGTATTGTATTCTACCTCGCCTTCATGAATTTATGGGTATTGTATATTCTCTTAAATCTTCTAGTTCATCTATAGAGGGCATATATGGTGATAGTGGTTATATGAACCACATGATGTACAATATATCAACTAGTTGGTAGGTGGAGCCACCTCTAACAAAGGGCATGTATCTCGTGTATACTGGTCCCATAACCTCGCAAATGCACACCATGTTATTTTTGCTAAATTTATGTGACTAGAAGATACTCTCTGAGATGAATGTTGTCTCACGGCTATGACTCTCTTTGCTTTCTCCAAATAGGGAAAATCAGTCTTACTATGAACCTCAACACATCATATTATGCACCAAATTTTTTGTCTCAAGTTACTTCTCGGTGGTGAATTATTTTTAACAAAGCTAAGTCAAAATCTAAGCACCATTAGGTTATATAAAGAACCCTCCTCCTACCTTTACACCTACACCTAACTCCTTGAGAAGAAAAAAGCAAGCATATAGCAAATACACTATAAGCCTTTTGTTATTCTTGAGAAATTCACCATTTGAAGAGCTAAGCCTCATTTCTTGCATTTTCTAGCCAAGTGCTTGGGTCATATGGGAATAATCAAAGTGGTCTTATAGCCATGCTTTGATGAGCTCCCATTCCTAAGTTCTTGGAGATCAAAACAATCAATTTGATTGCCATGGAATCTACATAGGTCCATTTGCTTTTGTTGGTAATCTAGAGAGTAGAGGTTTTGAATACTTTAGCATGCTAGTTTGATCTTAGTTCAAAGTTAATGCATTATGCTTAGTATTGATCTTGTTTAGCTCTTATCTTGATGGTGCTTAGATTTTGACTTAGCTTTGTTATAGAACTATTAATAATAGGTGAATTATTAGACACCTATAATTTCACTTGAGCAATTTAAATACTTAAATTGCACTAATTGTCTCCCTTCCTATGAATTGATGACATATCGTCAAAAGCGCTCATCTTCTCTTCTATCGCCATTAATTAATTACACTATGCTAATTAATTAAGTCATCTACCCAACAAGCACCCTAATTAACAACCTTCCATTAATTGATCATTCCTTCTATCTAGACTAATTAATTATTATTAATTAATTATCTTCCCCTTACATCAAGTCAATAAATCATTATTTGTTTGATTTAATCCCCTTCTATAGTCTAAATCATGCTAATATTCCTCTAAAAACTTGTAAAGGCTTGCACATCTATTAATTAATCATCTTGATTAATTAATAAACCCCCTTTATCCACATGAGTCACTAAAGGAAACACTAAACTCTCCTGAAGTTAATTTAACCCATTCTAAACCCTCCTTATCCATAACTAACTCTACATCTCTATTATCCCACATGAAAAGGATGAGTGATTCCTTTATACATTGGGTTATATAAAGAACCCTCATCCTACCTTTACACTTACACCTAACTTCTTGAGAAGAAAAATCAAGCATATAGCAAATACACTATAAGCCTTTTGTTATTCTTGAGAAATTCACCATTGGAAGAGCTAAGCCTCATTTCTTGCATTGCATTCTATCCAAGTTCTTAGGTCATATGGGAATAATCAAAGTGGTCTTGTAGCCATGCTTTGATGAGCTCCCATTCCTAATTTCTTGAAGATCAAACAATCAACTATTGATTGCCATTGAATCTACATAGGTCCATTTGATTTTGTTGGTAATCTAAAGAGTAGAGGTTTTAAATACTTTAACATGCTAGTTTGATCTTAGTTCAAAGTTAATGCATAATTTTTAGTATTGATCTTCTTAGCTCTTATCTTGATGGTGTTTTAGATTTTGATTTAGCTTTGTTATAGAACTATTTAGGTGTTAGTTCTCATTTTTCTAACTTAGCTTAAGAAAAACCATGCACACATTTGGCACGCCTGGTGGGATGGATCCTTTGTCCCTTAGCATTTTAGTTCAATTTGTGTTGTTTTTTTACTAACTCCTCCTTATGCACATAGATGATTTGTATGCCTTTTGATAATTTGTATGTCTTTGGAAGAGTTATTATCATTTTTGAACTAATATGCTAAAATTTGAAACACTTGTATGCTTGTTTGTGTCATTTGATCAGATTTTGATGTCATTAAACCGGGTACATTTTTATTTGCAGGAGGCACGTAGGTACACAAAATAGTGCGAGGCACGCTAACCCATGTGCGTAGGCACTACATCCCGTGTGCACATGCACTTTAGTATCATACATTACCTTCACTACAGTTGGAAAATTTTTCAGGTTTAACACAACTATCCTTATCTTGGTGCACACACCCTTCTCAGTGGCACACACGCTCTATCTTTTACCACTTAGCGCACGACGCCTCTCGGCAGCGCACATGCCTTGTGTAATTTTTCAAGCTCTTTTCACCCCATTAGTGCATATGATTCTTCTCTGGCACACACCCGCATCCTAGTGCACATATACCCTTTGGTTAACATAGGTACATTGTTAGTTTAAAAACATGCAGAGAGGCGCACATGCCTCTTCCTGAGTGCATACACACTCTTTTGTTTCTAATCTGTTTTCCTCCGTACATGTCTCTCTGGTGTATACTTCACATGCGCAAACCGCTCGGTTCTAAAAACACAGAGGTGCACAGGCGCATACCCTACACCACATGTACATGCTTAAACCTATGTGCAGGTGCCTCGGTATAAATTAGCATGCTATTTTGGATTTGTCAAATTTTGTATGTCAAGGATGCTAACTTACTTTACAGTGTTTTATCTAATTAATGCTTCTTTTCGTAGGGTATATTTATATACTTTTGCTAAATAGTTAAACTTGGAATGTTTGTTTGAGAAGAATAAGATCACATATTCTCTTCCCTCACGTCCTTTTGGGTGATCTTGGGAATCATAAATGATTCTTAGGTCTTGTGATCGCTTTGAGAATGTTAAGAATTGTTCATATTTGAGTAGGAATGAGTTAAATTGATGCAAGTGTTCTCCATTTGATATTTGCTTATATTTTTAAAAAAACACCACGTATGCTCTTCTCTTGCATCCTCAGACGATCTTGAGAATCAGAAATGATGTTTTTTCTTTTTATGGAAAACTACTAATCCATTCCACAAGCCAAACACATGCTTGTCAAAGAAAGGAGGATTCAAACAAAATAAAAATTCTAATATAGTTTCTGTGTAGGTTTCCAAAAGGTGTTCAAGCAAACCACATCAAATTAAACAAGATAAAAAGAACATCATATTCATAACACTGTATTTGCAGGTTTTGGAAAAGGGTACACCCTCTACTTAAAACTAGGACATAACCCATTTGGCATAAGCCTTAAGCTACAACAATGGGGGTGGTCCTAGGAACCCCAAAGTAGTCCACACAAGAGGGAACCTTGTGGATGAAATGGGAAGTGCTCCGCACAACCTACTTGACTAGTGTGTCCTTGTGAGTTAGAGTTACAATTTTATCTATATCGTGACCCCTTATCAATTACATGATGGACGCACATTTATTACCCATTGTACTTGAAGGGGGAAAATCGAGATACTTCAAGGATTAGTTATTGTGACTTTCCTTAGCAAACCGTGTCATGCTCTTAGATAATTTGTAACACCTAGTTGAGAGAACCACCTAGGAAGATATTCTTTGGCTAGGAGCCCACTTTGACCATTTCAAAACAATGTTGAGTTGTGAGCCATCATTCATCACAAAAAGTGGAAGCATTACTTTTGCTTAGTTTTTCACTTGCCCTAAGGTAAGGTGAAACTCTACCAAAGTAAAGCCAACATTTTTCACCCCCATTTGATCTACTTCCTTCACTTTCTTTTGACACTTTGTTGATCAAAAGAAGAGTGACTACCTTTACATTATCAATTGATTGTTTCGCCACTTTTTTGTCCATTTACACCCATCCATGTTTGCGGTTGGGTTAGTTAAATGTCTAAAGTGTGTGGAGATGTATTTATATCATTGGTAGCCTTTGTGATCTTGATACCCAAGTCAAGATCATCATCATAGTTAGGCTTGGTTCATCACTTTGAACTTCCTTAGAAAGGTTAGCTTGTTTGTATCGTATCACTACAATCTTGATATTTACGTCTTGTTTCTTGTAAACTTGACCTAAATATCTACATTGTAAGGTTACGCTACACACATTTTAACAATTCCTAGTTATACCTTAAGCTTTTAGTTTGATTTCGTTTACTACCTCGATTTTGAAAAGTGCTTCATGTTACCTTTTACGTGTGTTACATCAATATCATCTTGATATTAATACCTTACTTTCTTGCAAAGTTTGGTTAACATATCTTGGTGACATTGTTGTGTCACCCACAATTATAACTCACACTTTTTAAGATATAGGTATTGATCAAATTTAAGATTGCTTTTGGTATACCTTGTTGGGAGGTCACGTTAACTTCTTGTCATTACTTACGCCTTGTTCAATTATTTGAACTCGACTTAAGTAAGAACATTTCATTAATCTTATCTTTGGTAGCATCTGTGATCTTGATATCCAAGTCAGATCACTTTTTGTAGTTAGGTTTGGTTCATCATGTCGATTCTCCTTAGAATGGTTATCTTGTTTATATCGTGTCACTACAATTGTGATATTTACGTCTTGTTTCTTGTAAACTTGACCTAAATACCTACATTGTAAGGTTACGCTATACACACCTTAACAATTCTTAGGTATACTTGACACCTTAGGTTTAATTCCAATTATTACCTTGATTTTGAAAAGTGTGTAGTGTTACTACTTGTGTGTGTTATATCAATATCATCTCGATATTGTTACCTTACTTTCTTGCAAAGTTTGGTCAACATATCTTGGTGACATTGTGTGTCACTCACAATTATAACTGACACTTTTCAAGTATAGGTCTTGATCGAATTGGGGCTTGCTTCTAGTATACTTTATTAGGAGGTCGCATTAACTTTTTGTTATTACTTACACCTTGTTCATATCTTTAAACTCGACATAAGTAGGGACATCTTGTTAATTATCTTATGAACTAGACTACCTATTTGAAAAAAACATAGGAAGTATTTCATTCAATTGATTGGCTTGATATCAAAAGTTACATCATTATTGACTTGCACTTTTTAGGCAATCATTTTATCACATTGGTACTTTAACATTCATTACACTCATTCACATTTTTTTCACAATTCACTTAGGTTTGATAGAAAATATTTCAAAACATTTACATACACCTTAGTGAAAATTGTTACACGTCATGGCTCCTAAAACAAGATTAGGGATAAAAAGACAAACATTAGAAGTAGAACAAATGAAAAATTGGGAAGCATCAAACCAAAAAGGGTCAAATCCCTTCATAGGCCATGATCTTGGGCCTTTGTTCTCCACCGAGAAAGATAAGTTGACGAAATGATAGATCATAGTGGCGATGAGCTAGAATCCCGCATGCAGAGTTTGATTTTGATCCTACCTTGTTAGATGAGTTCCTTTTCAGGAACAAGGATAGGGTGTTAGCGTGCATGTGGTGGAGTTAGGGGCTAAATTTCCCACTGACCAAGAAACCATCCCACCTACAAATGATACAAATGAGGAAGAGCAACCCCCCTTATAAATATGGATGATATCTTAATGCATGGGCAGGCTTCTACCTCTAATGCGGAAAACAATAATGTCATGGGACATAGAATACCTCTTGTTAGAATACCACGTAGGGTTAGGATAGAACATGAAAATGTTGAAGAACCCCTCAAGATGAAGAAGAAGAGGAACCTTTGGAAGAAGAAGTCACTATCCAGAAAAAATTAGTAACCTTAGTTGACAATTGGCCTTGCTAACCTCCCATGTACAAAAAATGAACAAGCAAGAACATCCAAAAGACAAAGCCTAAGGTTAAGATCAGTAAACCTCAGAGGGAAAACCTAGGAGGAGATGATACAGATTACAGAGTGGGTGTATATCCCTACTTCCCCCACTAAAGAACAATTACTCACACAAGAGGTACAATCAATGAAAGCGACACTCACAAGCCTCCAAGAGAGTAGTGTGGGGAGTATTAGAAAGTATCAATATGAAGAATTGTGTCCCCATCCCTTAGACAAAGCTATGACACTTCAACCTTTCCCTAAGAAATTCATGCCCAAATTTGACAAATATAGAGGGAAGGGAGATCCACGAGATCATGTAAAGTATTTTTACATGGCATGTCAAGAAGTGGCCTATAGTGATAATTTCTCATACGACTCTTTCCCAAGAGTTTAGGAGGTCAAGCCTTGGAGTGGTTTACTCATTTTCCTCGGGGTCCATTTTTACCTAGCTGAACTGGCAGAGAGGTTTGTACGACACTTTTCGTATAATATCGAAAGTGATATCACCATGGAAGACTTGTGTGGCACCAAAAATCCCTAATGAGACATTCACCAACTTCCTACAATGATGGAGAGGGATAGCAAGTCACTTCCCTTGCTCATTCCCTGAAAAACAACTAGTAAGTATTTTGTGCCCAATCTGAATCCAGACATCACTTTTCACCTTCAAATGCATTGTGTTCGCACTTTCGAGGAGGTTATTGAAAAGGGCATTTAGATAGAAAAGGATTATTGCCAAAGGGACCATTAAACCACACTCTAAAGATAATCAAAGTGTTAAACCTATGGAGAAGCCAAGATATTCAACAAAAACAAGAACGTAGTAGGAGACGGAATTACGGATTCCAAGCGTGTGTAAACGGTCCAAACTGGTCAACCTTTTAAACTGACCAAAGGACCCATTCAGCCACCACCCAAGTGTCAAACTTTCACTCCACTCAATGAGCCTTTGTCCGTCATATTGAAATAATTAGATGTGGCTCACATGGTAACGACATACCCCATAACACAACCCTTTGATGACAATGCTCCAAAGCCTACATGGTACAAGGAGCATGAATATTTGATCTACATCATGTCAAAGGGCACAAAATAGACAAATGCTTACGGGCTTCATCACTACATTCAGGACCTCATTGATAATGGGGAGATTGAATTCGACACCCGGAAAAACCTAGACTCCAAATGAAAAGATGGGAATCTATAAGGAACCCTTCCCTAGACATGGAAAGGTAGATGAGAAAAATACCGGATCGAGGAGAGTCATCCCAGAGTTATAGAGTGGCCAATTATCTATATACCAATACTGACAATAACCACTATGATTCACTCATTGGATGTATCCACTCTCCTAATGAGCATGTGAATACCATCCGATCAAAGGGAAGGATTATGTTGCGGTAACAAGGCATGCCCATCTCACGATCCCTGAACCCTCTCCATTGACCCCACAAGATGGTAGATATAACCTCCTAGATCAACTTGAGAAGATGTCTACCAAGATTTCAATCTTGGATCTTCTCAAGATATCCATAGTGCACAAAGACATCTTGTATAAAACCCTCCAAGGGTCAGGAGTACCACTAGAAGTAGACCCTTCACATCTTATTGTGGTGGCAAACATTGCACCAACTGAGTATATCTCCTTTAGTCACAAGGAGCTTCCTAGTGAGGATCCCATGCATAATCTTCCCCTATACATAAAAGTATTTGTTACCACAAGAAGATCAAAAGGGTACTTGTGGACAATGGATCAGGTTTGAACATTTACACATTAAAAATGATTAAACAATTGGGACACACAGAAGAAGACCTAGAGTCTCAAATCATTACCATAACCACTTACAACAACACAGAAAAGGGAATCAGCTGGCACAATCACGTTACCAATGGAAGTTGGACCTACTTGCTATAATACAAAGTTCCACGTCTTAGACTTGGAGCTTCCGTATAATATGCTTCTCGGCTGCCCATGGATTCATGCCATGCAGGCCATACCTTCAACTTTCCACCAGTGCATTAAGTTAAAACATGAAGGACACATTGTTACGATACAGGGAGACCCAAAACCCTTTTCTCATTACAGATCCCTTAACAAATTTGCTCACAGAGGTACATATGCATGTCCCTCTGCCGATATTGCAGTTCCTTTTCAATCTAAAGCTATAGAATCACGTAGACTTTCTCTCGGTTCATGTGCTCATGAAGCTTCCACATCTACCTCTCCTTTTGACTCTTGGGAGATGAAAGTTTTAGAATATGGTTGTGGAGAATACAACATTCAACAAGCTCTTTTAGTGTCCAACTTGTCTTTATCACCAAAAACTAGAGGTCGACCCAACTACCATTTCAGATGGCCTCGAGATGAGAAAACTATCGGGTCATTTTTTTCTGGAGGAATGCTGCCTGAAGAAAATTGTTAGACCCCCCTATGACTTGGGTCCCAAAAGATACCCAACCTACTTGCTACCGGATCCCCGGATATGAAAAGTCTAGCCATGATGTATTCCATGGGCTACAAAGGTTTAGGATGTGGCAAGAATGAACAAGGGCCGAGGGAACTAGTCCCTCTCCCACTTTAAAATAGAAAGGTATGGCATCGAATTAGACCCTATGGGGCACATCCCAATGATCAAGATGTTACCTTCTCTGAAAGCATGAGGATAGCTCTGACTATTTAGATAGTGATACAAATTCCCATTGTAGCCAATACGAGGATCTTGCCTCTACAAACCTATTCATGAATACCGCTTTCCTTACCATAACCCCCACGGAACCTATAGATTGACCTTGTTTACCCTTGCCTTGTTGAATGGGACCAACAACATCACATACCACTAGATTTGTTTGAAAATGATGAAGCCATCACTGAGTTCATGGGTGTGGGATACAATCCCTATTGGAGATCACAAAAAGGGTTTTACATTGACTTAGATACATGCATGCCTACTTCGGAGAGGAAGCGAGCTTCATGGTCAATAAAATTTAAGAAAAAGTGAGGGAAAATTTTCTAATGAAAAGCCTCGAAAAATTCAAATTCCAAGTCGCACAGTGAAAACCTCTTAAGGCACTGGTAGACCAACAAGTAAAAAAATCAAAGGACAATAAAAGTGACCACGCCAAGGATGAAAATCTCAGAGACATCCTTGGAAGAAGATCTCAACCTTCCTCCCGATCCTACGCGTATGGAGGATTTGTCAAAATTACTAGTAGAAGAGACCATTGATGTAAACATTGGCACAAAAGATGACCCCAAAATTGTCAAAGTTGGGAGCTTCACTCTTAGCACAGGAATAGAAAACATTCACCATGTTGTTGAGGGAATTCATAGATGTGTTCGCATGGTCCTATAAGGATATGTTTGGGGTTGGATCCAACCTTGGTAGTACATAACTTAGTTGTGCATGCAGACGCTAAGCCTATCAAAAAAAACTTAGAAAGATGCACCCAAGAGTAGCTCTCCTAGTCAAAGAAGAGATGGAAAGATTGCTCAGCAGTAAGGATTCATTCAACCCATTGATTACTTTGAATGGATATCAAATATTGTTCCTGTATAGAAGAAACCTATTGGGATCATAATCTACACGGATTTCAGAGACATAAATAAGGATTTCCCTAAAGATGATTTCCCATTACCAAATATTGATATGATCATTGATTCAACTACAGGATATGAAATGCTATCTCTTATGGATGGATTTTCAAGCTACAATCAAATCAAGATAGCTGATGAAGATCAACACAAGATAACTTTCACAAAACCTTGGGGTACCTTCTGTTATCAGGTAATGCCACTTGGCCTTAAAAATGCAAGAACAACATATCAAAGAGGAAATGACGGTAATAATTTCCATGATATGATTCCATGACATCATGGAAGATTATGTGGATGATATCCTCGAGAAATCCAAGACAAGAGAAGATCACCCTACCATTTTGTGGTGTATCTTTGAATGCCTACAAGAGTACAAGGTCCATTTAAACCCAAAGAAATGTGTGTTTGGTGTGCTATCAGGAAATTTTCTTGGTTTCATTATATCACGAAGAGGGATTGAGGTTCACCTAGCTAAAGTCACTACTATTATCATGAAATGCCTCCTCCTAAAATATTAAGTAACTACGCACTTGCAAGGAAAGATACAAGCCATTCGCCGCTTCATTTCCCAACTTACCGATAAATGCCATTCATTCACTCATCTACTAAAAAGGATGTTACCTTTATCTGGGGACTAGAGCAACAACAAGCCTTCACCTTGCTTAAGAAATATTTGGCCAATCCGCCTGTCCTCATGCCACTAACTCCTAGTGAACCACTCCTTTGTATATTTCTACTACTCAATTTTCTATTGGTGCGTTGCTCACCCAATACAACCTTAGTCACAAAGAAAAAGTAGTCTACTACCTCAGTCGTACCCTCATCTCTTATGAGCTTAATTATCCCCAAATTGAAAAAGATTTGTTTGGTTGTAGTTTTTACTTTTCAAAAACTTTGCCATTACTTGTTAAATACTAAAACCAAGCTCATATCAAAAGTTGACCCGCTCAAATACCTGCTTTCTAAACCCACTCTTACCGGTAGAATGGCTAATTGGATCATTCTGCTAAGCAAATTTGACATTGAGTTTGTGCACCAAAATTCAGTCAAGGGACATGTACTTGCTGATCAATTAGCAGAAGCACCTTTACAAGGGATTGAACCTCTGAATCTGGATTTTCTAGATGCTTCATTACTATACATTGAGGAATCCGTCATGTGGCAAGTACACTTTGATGGATCTTTTACTTTTCATGGTTCAGGGGTAGGTGTGGTACTCATCACTCCTTCTAGGGATCCCATACCTCAAGCTTTCCACCTTGATTCCCTTGCACAAACAATATTGCATAATATGAGGCACTCATCATTGGGATGAAGCTCACCATCAAATGGGACATTCATCATGTCAAGATCATTGGTGATTCATAGTTAATCATCAAGAAAGTCAATGATGAGTACAAAGTTAAAGATGAGAAACTCATCCCTTATAAGAAGTTGGTTGAAACTTTGAAAGAGTATTTTGTGTGCATCACATTTGAACAAATTCCAAGAGCACAAAAAGATCTCAGAGATGCTATGGAAACCATAGGTTCTATGTTACGCATTCCTCCGGAAAGCAATGATATGCCTTCTTTTTGGAGAATCTACACTAGCCTGCGTATGACATGCCAGAATCTTGCCTAGCTTGTGAAGTTGTTGGTCCCAATTCCCCATGGTATGAACCCATTTTCACCTACCTTAAAGACAACATGTTCCCCCCTGACATATCCCGTATTAAAAAAAAAAGCCTTATCTCGCTAGATAGCCCGTTATACTCTCTTAGGAGGTACGCTCTATCATCATGGCTACGATGGGAATATTTTACGTTGTCTCGATATGACAGAGTCATTCCAAGTGATTAAAGAGGTGCATGAAGGGGTGTGCAGAGCCCACACAAACGGGATGGTTCTAGCTAAGAAATTGTTGAGAGTGGGCTACTATTGGCCTACCATGGAAAATGACTACTGTGCAACTATGTTAGAAAGTGTGTACTCTGTCAGAAGTATGGAAATTTCATCCATGCTCCATCTCAAGATTGCCATTACAACCCATCACCACCCCTTGGCCATTTTCCAAATGGGGACTTGATTTAATAGGAAAGATTACTCCTACTTCATCGGATGGTCACACTCACATCATTATAGCTAATGAATACTTTACCAAGTGGGTGGAAGTTGTTCCTTTGACCTATGTAATGGGTGCTCAGATCTCAAAATTTATCATGAATCATCTTATTTGTCGGTATGGCATTCCTGCAGCTATTGTTACTGATAATGGAAAATCATTCAAGAATAAAACCATAAAGGACCTGTGTCATCGGTTTTAGATAAGATTAAAGTGGTCTACACCATACTATCCCCAAGGTAATGGACATGCCAAGGCCACTAACAAGACCTTGGTTTGAATCATGGAGAAATATGGTGAGTAAGACAGGTTGTAATTGGCATTTGCAAATCCACCCGCTCTTTGGGCTTACAAGACCTCTATTCACACTCCTACTAGTGTGACACCATATTCCCTGGTATTCGAAATGGAATCTATCATCCCATTAGAGATTGAACTTCCTTCCCTAAGAGTCTCTCTTAGAGATTATCTGGATAAGGATGAGGATTATAGAGTGGCTAGACTTGCAGAATTGGAGCTACTGGATGAGAAGCGCATCCACGCCTGAATCATCTTAAAGTGTATCAGAACAGAGTCTCTCACAATTACAATAAATGAATCATACCTCGTCAGTTTGAGGTTGGTGATCTGGTTATGAAAGAGAATCAGTTCAACACATGGGTAGAAAGAGAGAAGAAGGGTAAGTTTGAACCACATTGGCTAGGTCCATACGTCATCATGGCCAAGTATGGCACAGAGCATACAAACTTGCCCACCCCAATGGTGATGAGCTCCGTGAGCCTATGAATTCCATGCACCTTAAGTGGTTCTATGCTTAAACATGATGCAAAGTGAAAATGCAAAATACAAAAAATTAAAAATCGAAAAGAAAAAGAAAGAAAGGTCATCCATATGTGAAAACCATGCAATTATGGCACTTTGGGTAGGTCCTTTGGTGAAAACCGGTTTCCGGTGCCTTGGGAGGATTCGTTGTTCACAAGCATCTTATGTCTAAGGGATACTTTTACTTAGCCTAGGAATAATCCCGCATCTGCATCCAAGATTCCTTGTGAACTATCCTTCTTCCAAGCCTTGATCCGGCTTTTCCCTTCTTATTAATGTGAAGGGATGGTCTTTGTCTATCTCCCATCTAATGTTGGGGGCATTTCTGTGACTTCACATTCCTATTTATACACACGTGGCATCTGCCCTTATATATTCCCCATCTAACACTGGGGGCATCCACGTTTCTCTTGGTTACCTATACATAGCTTAAGGAAAATATTTGAAAAACACAAAAACATTCAAAATATGTCAAAAAAAACCTAAACAATAGAAAATTGTTTTTAAAAAACCTAAACAATAGAAAATTGTTTCACAAAAACCTAAATAATAGAAAAATTGTTTCACAAAAACCTAAACAATAGAAAATTGTTTTCGAAAAACCTAAACAATAGACAATTGTTTCACAAAAACCTAAACAATAGAAAATTGTTTTTGAAAAACCCTAAACAATAGAAAATTGTTTCACAAAACCTAAACAAAAGAAAATTGTTTTTGAAAAACCTAAACAATAGAAATTTGTTTTCAAAAATTCAAAACATTAGAAAATTTTTCACAAAAGGAATCTCAAAAACATAGCTTTAGTTTACTTGCTTTGTCTTGTTTCCTACTTTGCTTGTTTTCTTGTATAGTTCTTTCATGTTGTGCATTTGTATAGTTTGTTTCTTGGACATAATTTGTTAGGATTTATCTTATCTTGCTTAGATTAGATTTATTCTTACTGTATATGAAGTGTGTTTTTTACATGCTGATGAATAAGTGGTTCTTTTTATGTTAATTATTTGTTTCTTTTGATTAGATTTGTTAGGCATTTGATTGTGTTTGTTTGTTGCATGTGTATTGTTGTGTTATCACATCATCATATATCCATCAATATCATCACATCTAACATCATCTATACATCATATATAAAGAAAATGCTAAGTCTTACATCACGCATGTATACTAAGCTAAT
Organism: Taxus wallichiana var. yunnanensis; assembly: GCA_018340775.1. Classification (NCBI taxonomy): domain Eukaryota; kingdom Viridiplantae; phylum Streptophyta; class Pinopsida; order Cupressales; family Taxaceae; genus Taxus; species Taxus wallichiana. Next base: position 487,180,550 of record CM031243.1, read on the forward strand.
CATCACATATCGTATCATCAAATGGGGGCAAGAGGGGTTGCGCATGATCACAAATCTATCCCCCCACACCAATATCATCATATCATCCCGTCCATTACATTTACAACATCACATAAGAAATACATTTGATATCATCTACAGATCTATCATCTATCATCCAAAGCACATGTAATACATCAAAACATCAAGATACACATACATGGAAATACAGAATCAAATAACATCATAATACAAAAGTGGAATCAAACACAACAATAATGTGCATCATCTCATAAACATGTGTATCAAGTCCAAAAATGTCCATCTATATACATGTGTGTCATATATCTATATATATAAAAAATGGATATACATTAGTATATATATATATATATATACATAAAAATCCTTAATATGAGGCATACATCAAAAATCCTTCATCTCGAGGCGTACAAAAGAGATGATATATACATCGATTCAAATAAAACTTCCTTCATCATAGGCATATGTCAAATAATACTTTAACAAAAGAATTTTGTACATCAAAAATGATACTATCCGCCTTCATCAAGAGGCCAAAGAATGAATACAATATGAGTCATGGGTGACTCGAGCCCTCGGATGGGCTAGCTGGTCTGCCCCATGGTGGGGGCATAGCATGTGCATCACTCGTCCCAGGTGGCCCTCGTGGCTGATCCACTGAATCCTGAGGCCTCTCTGTCCTCTCTGATCTAGTCGACCTACTCGATTGCTGACTATAAAAGGTAGCTCGGTGATTAGCTGGGACTGCCTCGTAATATAATGATCTATAGTAAGATGAGCTCGGCCCTTTATGGCTAAATCTCTATGTCCAAGTTGTCACGAATGTCCCATCTCGTGCATCCGAATGACTATCTCTCGATGATACCCTAACTAGCTCTGCCCACGACTCACTTTTTCTCTCTCGCAACCTGTCTCTCTCAGTATCACAGTTGTAGTACTAAGCCTAAATGTTGATGTGAGGCTCATCACCTTCGAGCCATCTATGTGGCCATCCATATACTATATCTGCTAGAAGTGAGTAAAAGCACCATCACCAAACTGGGCTAGGTCCTAGTCCCACTCTACTGCCGGGCTCGATCTATTGTGTAGATCCTCTACCAAAGACGGCTCGAGCTTGTCATGGTCCTCTCAAGTTATAACCTATTATAATCAAGTTTTGCCTTCAGTAGTGTAGCTTTCTTTGCACTGGTGGTACCACTTGTGCATTGGTAACCTACAGGGCCCAGATTTGCCCCGTATCTAGGCCTATATATGTGCCCCGCTCGTATACCGCACCACGTGGTTATCCTAGACTCTGTATATGTCCCCTGCTCTATTGGCCTTGGATGTAGGACCCTATGCCTATGCCTCCACCGTGCATGACCTCCCATCATGAGGCTGCCCATCAATGGATCATCAGGGCCCCGGCTCATGGGGTCATCTCCTCATAAAATGGATCTCTCGGGCCTTGGTGGCATGCATCATCCCCTCATCTCTAGTTAGTAATGGAGAATAGTAATGCCCAAAATCACTTGTGGCCCTCCCTAATCTATCTCATGGCTGGGACATCTAGAAAAAAGCGCGCATACCATATGTCCCCATGGTTTGCGAACCCCCTATACTATCCTGGCCTGTAACCCCTAGCTCTAGCCCATAGCACCGACAATGATCCACCCCGTATATCTCCAATGATATATAGTTATGACTGCTAATAATGAAGTGCTCCACCTCACAAAACTGAGCTCTACTGCATCCTCTTGCCACATAATGTGCCTATAAGGCCTCCATATCACATCTCGATCGAGCATCTCGTCCGAACTCTAGCCCATCTCGGGGATACATGTTGCTCGTCCAGGGTGAAACATGCCCTAGTGCATCCCCATCCCCACCTGGAGCCCAATCCATGTATGTCGGCTCCTCCGGAACTCGAGCATGTAAAGTGCACTATGGGGCACCCGATGGCTATATGGTCCCAAGACCAAATCTGTAGTAGAGAGGTAGGTCCCACCATCTTCTGACGGTGGTATGTAATCAAGTGAAGATCCCAGTATAGATGGGCCAGTATGCACTCACCCCAAAGCAATAGTGCTCACTTACCACCGAAAATATCCCATACTAGTGTCATTAGGCCCATGAAAAATATGTCCTTGTCTTATCGGTGAGCCAAATCCCATTATAAGAGACATCACATAAAGAGGTCCCCGGTGCATAGTCGTCGCTATACACTCATGCAAGGTGAATTTCATACCCTCCTAAGGTATCTCGTCGTGATCAAACAAGTCACTCACTATGGATGCAAGTTGCCACGATCAAAATCGCTAGTGTACTTGATTAGCATGCCTATGATGGGCACGTGCAGATCTACCATATGTCCTCCAACATCACTATCATCTCTCCTATCGGGAGGTAAAGCATTGTCTCTCGCTATGCCATCACTTAATGGCCAACTGGTCAAAAGTCCATGATCCAAGGTGATGGATGGCATTCGGGATACGGGGCCTATGCCCACCACCACTAGTAGTATCACCACCATGTGTTGATCTTGTCGGTGCATGCTCCCCTCTAGCTCTACTATGAGAGAATGATGCTCTTACGTCTCATAACATAAAATGCAATCATCGTCCAATGTCATATACTAACAATTATTCTAAGTCCTACCTATCTTTTTAAAACCTAAAAATCTAACTTTTTCTTCTAAGTGCCATAATTTTTGGCATTTTCCTATCTACCCTTCATCTATCCTATGTTCTTGTATGCCCTTTAGGGTGTATGCACGCACCCCCTAGCACATGCACCTCCCATTTTGGCACATGCACATGCGCGTAGCCACCATGGGTGCTTGTGCCATCATTTGGTACCTGCCATGCGTGCGTAGGGACCTTGTGTGTGTGCGCCATCACATGGGTGCATGCGCATGCGCGCATGCGCCTTGGGTATGTGTGCATATGGTGGTTAAATTCGTAGTGTATATTCGTGTGCGCACATATAACCCTTCATTCTTGTGCGTGTGTGCATATGCCCCAAGGGCACCTACACCATCGGTTTGACACTGTGCCCCCATGCGTGCATGCACGCACCACCACCCACCCTAATTACCTACTTCTAAGCATTAATTATGAGCATTAATTACAAAATTGACTAAGGAGGTCAAGTTACTCATGAAGCGGTCATTGTCTCACGTGTCGGGCATAATCCCAAACTCTATCAGCGCATCTCCGGTGGGCTCATGCTCTCATCATCGTCCTTGTCACTATCGAGGTCTCATAGTAAAAATTTGGAAGAGGTCGGTAAAAAGTGAATTGGTCACGATGATTTACCCCACCTCGGGTGGGGTATATTAACCCATTTTTGCTCACCAAGATGCCTGAAGCTCGCCTTAACCGCCATGGTTGCTCTAATTCTTCTTTTATTCATTGAAAATGATTATTTTATTTAAATAATTATTTTTCATGTTTCATCATCGTACTGGGGCATTTTTGTCATCTGGTACCCCTTTCTTCTCCCTAGGGAAAATTTTATTGTCCCTAGGTGATATTCTTCTTCTCCGCACTCCATTGAATAATTATTTTAAATACTTATTCTTTTAATTTTTTCCCATTATACAGGGGCATTATTTATCTCTTGTCCATCCTTTCTTCCCCGGGGCATTTCTCTTGCATCCGGGCACTTCATTTTGATTCTTCTACTTTCTTCTACGCATCCACCATCCACCAAAAATTGAGAAAAACACAAAAAAAAACAATATATATCCATATCAAAATCCAAAAATAAAAAAAAATTCTCCACAAAATCCTAAAAATTATAAAACCTACAAAAATAGGTAACCCACTTATAGCGGATGAAACTTGTGTCTTGCGCATGGTATTCTTTTCATATCCTGCTAGAAAATTCACATCTTCACCGATCAAATGACTTACGGATCATCAGATTCACAACCATTCGCAAAGCTAAAGTTGCTTGCTTCGTCTGTACTGGGGCACATTTGCACTTGGTGTTGTTTCCTTACACACAATGCTTTCTCCTTGGACCCAGTGTCCATCATCATTTCCCCTTGCATGTATCCTTTCTTGGGGCATCATTTTTAACCCTTGTCATCAATCACGAACATGTGGAATTCTTCAGCTTGATAACAAAATATTTGTACAACCATCTTGACCATTGTTGGTTTGAATATGTGTGTTTGTACTTGTTTTCCCTATTAAATGAGCTTGTTTCCTTCTCGTATTGCATTTCTTATTGTATGTTGCATTGAGTTGGGTTTTTAGCAATGGAAAATTGTTCGTAGTATGGTTTTTCATGTCATTCTACTTTTTTCGTATGATTATATTTTTAATAAGGACCGATGACATAGATCTTTTGGCAATATGATGACATGGAAATTGTTCCAATGCAAAAGTTAGAGGCTCGTTCTTCTCTCCCCTTCTCCATATTTCTTCTACATCACCCTATCCTGTCTTCATTCTTCTATTCACCTAGGGCATCCTACCTCTACCCATTATTCTATCCATTTCTCACCTTTTTCGATCATCGATCGTCTTCCTTCATCACCCCATCGACACTCGAGGGGCATCTCTCCCTCCTAATAATTTTTCTTCTACCCCTTCAAAATTTCATCTGTCTACTATCTTTGAAGTGGTGTTACTTACGCCACCCCAAAGAGGGGAAAATGTATACACCTATAATTTCTCCCGAGCAATTTAAATACTTAAATTGCGCTAATTATCTCCTTTTCGCGAATTGATGACATATCATCAAAAGAGCTCATCTTCTCTTCTATCACCATTAATTAATTACACTACACTAATTAATTAAGTCATCTATCCAACAAATACCCTAATTAACGACCTTCCGTTAATTAATCATTCCTTCTATCTAGACTAATTAATTATTATTAATTAATTAGCTTCCCCTTTCATCAAGTCAATAAATCATTATTTATTTGATTTAATCCCCTTCTATAGTCTAAATCATGCTAATATTCCTCTAAAAAGCTTGTAAAGGCTTGCACATCTATTAATTAATCATCTTGATTAATTAATAAACCCCATTTATCCACATGAGTCACTAAAGGACAAATTAAACTCTCCTAAAGTTAACTTAACCCTTCTAAACCCTCCTTATCCATAATTAACTCTACATCTCTATTATCCCACATGCAAAGGGATGTAGAGATTCCTTTGTCCATTGGGTTATATAAAGAACCCTCCTCCTACCTTTACACCTACACCTAACTCCTTGAGAAAGAAAAAGCAAGCATATAGCAAATACACTATAAGCCTTTTGTCATTCTTGAGCAATTCACCATTTGGAAGAGCTAAGCCTCATTTCTTGCATTCTCTATCCAAGTTCTTGGGTCATATGGGAATAATCAAAGTGGTCTTATAGCCATGCTTTGATGAGCTCCCATTCCTAATTTCTTGAGATCAAACAATCAACTTTGATTGCCATTGAATCTACATAGGTCCATTTTCTTTTGTTGGTAATCTAAAGAGTAGAGGTTTTGAATACTTTAGCATGCTAGTTTGATCTTAGTTCAAAGTTAATGCATTATGCTTAGTATTGATCTTGTTTAGCTCTTATCTTGATGGTGCTTAGATTTTGACTTAGCTTTGTTATAGAACTATTTAGGTGGTAGTTCTCATTCATCTAACTTAGCTTAAGAAAAACCATGGACATAGAGGTCTTCATTTTTATGAATCTCCTATTGTAGCTTCAGCTTTTCTAGTTCCAATTTACTCTTTATAGTTCAATTTTCAATGAGGTTTCTCCTTCTCTATTCCACAATTGAGCCTCCAATCTGATAGTAATCTCTATTTCATTCACAAGAATATTGAATTTTTATCCATCTAATGTGCCTCTAAGGTAAGGGAGGAGCTATGAAGTAAACCATTTGATCGGTTGTTTATCCGTGAGAGGTTATTCTAACTTCTGGTTGTAGTTTTGAATATATGGCTAAAATTTTAAACTATTTCCTTTTCTCCTTGGATGAGATATCTCATCTTACTTACCCCTTCTGATGGTACTTCGGGAAAATGGAAGTCTATCCTAAACTCTCTCTCAATTGTATCCCAATCCTTATTTCCTTGAGCATTAGTTTTCATGAACCATCATAATGAATCTTCCTAAAAGGTAGTAATGAATTCACTTAATTTATTTGTGTTGTATATGATATTTATACTCTTCCATAGGGACTCTAATAAAAATAAATGTTCTACAACATCGCTTGTGTCTCGAATCAAATAATGGTAACTTATTCTTTTGTTTCATGTTTCTAATCTGGTTGAGAAGATACTTGAGTCTAACTAATTGTTTGTTGTTTCACCTTCTTTCACTAATTATGTATTTTGTCAAGTTATTATTTCTCCATTTTTCTTTATGTAACTCAATATCAAAATATAATTCTCCTAATAGTTCTCTAAATTCTCTCACAATTTCATGTCTCTTCTGACTCTCTTCTTGTAATTTGTGATATCTTTCTTCCAAGATTTCTCCTTTTTCTATCCTTCGAATTGGTGTTTCAAGTGGCACTTAGAAAGGTGAATGATCTAGGGGGTCATCTCCTTCTAGATTATGTGGTGGCAGGATTGTTTTAGTGGAAATATTTGTAATTTGGAAAAATTCCATTTTAGGAAAATTTGAAAGGGGAATTATTTTTGAATAGGTCGTGTCCTGTTCGCCTAAAATTTTGAGTATAATTTGTTTTAGCGGTTTTCTTCACCTACCATTGAAAAGTAATCCTATATAAACATGTGTGACTTGCCGTAGTATACTAGTAACTTACTACTAGATTACTGAGGTATTATCATATTAAGTACCGTGAACTTTTAGGGTAGGTTTTGATGCACAACAGAGGTTATTGGCACTTGCGAAAGGAAGTTATTGATACATAACAGAGGTGTTTGATAGAAATATTTTTTATTGACACATGATAGGAGGTTACAAACACACAAAAGGATATTTACCATCATGTGACAACAAGTTTGTTTTTCATGTGACAACAACCTTGTTGACACATGATAATAAGGTTGTTGTCAGTAGTCAATGAGGTTGTACACAAAAGTTTATCATGTCATGCACAAACAACCTTACGGATGACACGCCGATACAAGGTTTTTTCACTCCGCAAGGTTATTATCACATGATACTAAAATTACCATCACACAACTGCAATCTTGTTGTCGCAGTCACACCGTGCATGAATTGAAAATGAAAGCTTCGTCAGGGAAAAAATTTTGCACACAAACCCCATAAATTTCTCCTATTTCGCGAAAGTGGTTCTAGGGATATTCATCATGGATATTCCACCTTCGATTTTCCAGAGGTCTCTTAAAATGAACCCTACATGGTGGTTGGGGGACACGTCTTTATTTTGCAACTCTTCATAACTATTCCCTTATAAACATATCTTTCTTCCTTTATTATTTATAAACCTAATATTATCTTTTAATCTTTCATCACTTCTTATTTTCTTATTTTTCTTCTCTTCTTCTTTTTCTTGTTTCTCATGCTTCTCTATTTCTTCATCTTTCTTCTCTAACCCTTCTTTCTCATCAACTTTTTCTTCCTCCTTCTTCTCTATTATATTTATCTTTTCTCTAAATTCTTCAACTAACTCTTCTATCTTATTAACTTTTTCTTCTTCCTCTCCCTTTTCTTTGATTAGTAAAGGACATTATGTTGTTTCTTCTCCCCAAGTATCTTCTCTAATTACTTGTTTGAATGTTGGATCCAAAATCCCTACTAATTAATGTAACTCGGTCATCGTGGATAGTTGTTCTTGATATTAATAGTTGGATAGGGTTATTTATAGATATTCTTCTTATTAGATTATGTGGGGTAACTAAATCAAGTTGGTCTCCACCATATGTGGGTATTATATCTAGACTTTGTATGCCCACCTCCATTTCTCGGGTAGTCAATTTTTGGCCTTCACTTAACATGGGCATTTCTTCCTTCTCTAGTTTCTTCTCTACCTTCTTAACTTTATTCAATTTTTCTTTTCTTTCATTTAATTTATTTGCTCTCTTCCCTTGATATCCTATTTTTTTCTATCTTCTTTTCCAATTCCTTCATCTCTGTAGCTAAAATTTATCTTTCCTCCATCCTCTTCATTATGATTATTCTTTTTAAACTACTAAACTCTCTTTAATTTTCTTAATCCTCTCTTTGCCGAGATATCTAATCTCTCTATCTTTTTCTTTTTCTCATGTCGTCCTATTTCTACCACCCCAACCAACACCCCATTAATTTGGATAAGTTACATCTCTTGATCTCCCCCCTTCACATACACCATCATGTGGTGTGTTTCCCCTAAAGGAAATTTTTTGCGTCTCGATAGGGCCTTTTTCTACCATTAACAACTTAATTAAGAAAGGAACTAATTTAAGAAATTGGCCACATGTTCCAGCTTAGAAATTCTTGTTGTTTTCTGTAAAAATAATCCAAGCTTGTATTTCCCAAGTAATTATGTAAGAATATAGCATGGTATCGTACTACTAATAAATTTCTCTAGTCCATGGTTCATCAAGATATTTTAGTATAGTTAATTTTGCTATAGTCCACTCAAAAGGTTCCCTTAAGTACATCGGAAACCATTCTATCCTTTTAGTGCATGCCAATAAATAGGGCCACCATTGGTGTGGGTATAAAGACTAAAAATCTTCTCCGTATTCTCCAAGTACTTCTACTTCTACCACTTTGTAAGTTATCTTGAGTCTCTTTAATTCTACTTTAACAAATATATCAATTTGCTTCTCCCACCAATCTTATATTTAGTCAATGGAGGTTTCTAATATCCTGGTGGTGAAATTTTTCATAAAATCATCTTAATCAAAGGAACCTCGGTCGACACCAAATGTTGACCTAAAACCCAGATACAAAATGTGGGATTTAGGACCTTTTATCTTAATTTAAGGATGTACTCAGGAAAAGTATATGGATCTAAACAATTAACATAATTAGATTACTACATGGTAGAAAATCAACCTATGACCTTCTTTGCACATAACCTCCCGAGGTCGTGTTTGGGACAGATGATGGTGTAGAATGGAAATGGAAGTGGAAGTGATGGTGGTGGTCAAACTAGTTGGGAAATCTAATGTCTTCTACATGCAATAATGGAATCTACGAATCTAAGGCAACTGAATGCTCTCCTAACTTAAAGGGGTGTAATGGTATGGTCAGATATGATAGCTACTCGGAGGCTCCAATCTATATCTTGCTCTGTCGAGATTCTATTGATTGGTTGTGGGACACGCAGAAAGTAACCTACAGGTGCCTCGTATGGGTTTCTAGACAAGGTCATGGAAGTGAGATAACGAGAGGCACTATGGAGCTGCAAGAACTATGGTTGATTCTTCTGGTCTTGTCCAGAAAGTCTTAGCCCGATTGGCTGCTATGTCCAATAATGAAAGTTGGGTAATAATGTCCGGTGGAAGTGGTGAAGATATGAATACCATTGTGCGTAAGCTAGTATCAATGTCTAACTAGTTAGCAGGCCCATTGGGTTGCGGGACCTATGGATCATAGCCAAAGAATCTTTGAGGCTGAGGCCCTCATATGGTCATGCATGCAATCAAACCCTATTTTCTGGAGCAGTCCAAAAGTCGTAGGCTAAGTTTGCAGCGATGTTTAATGTTTCTAATTGATCTATCTTTTCAATGAATGTTGTGGGTGTTCATAAGACTATTAAGCATAAGCTTGTATCAATGTCAGTTATTAGCTCTAGTCCGTTAGGTTGCGGGACCAGAGGGTCAAAACTGTATGTCTTCTCTTGTTGGGGACCGTTGATGGTCATGCAAAAGGGAATTGATTTCTTTCTAACAAATAAAACTATCTAACAAGGAAAATCTAACCTATGTTTTTGTTATTTTCATCAGATATCAGTCAAAGCAATAAACAAGCTAATCTATGGAAAGTAAATGTTTTTGTTCTTTTATAAATTTTCAAACAATGCATGTAATCTAATAAACAATTTAAAACCAAACAATTAGCCGGATGTAGCTAATTATTTGTGCAGATGTATGATCTAAATCTAGAATCTACTCTAATTCAATCAAAGTCTTTCCAACCCTACCTCAGAAGTGAGAAACAAATCATAACTCTAATAGAGCTATTGTTTCCCATAGCTTCCCGGTAATGTCGAAGAGGAAAACTTCCTATTTGTTTTGATCTACTTGCAATTGAATAGCTAATTGAAATGAATTAATTATCTACTCTATTTGATATGTGACTAACAATTTGACAAAACAAAGCAAACAAATACACAATTCCAACCTAGAAAAACAAGAGCTTTGGCAATTCTAGTAGTATTGATATTTGTCCCCTCAGTTCTTTCCTTTCTCTGAGTGTTCGTGTGAGTCCAAGGGATTGGGAATGCAAAGAACAGCAACAAGAGGATGGTGCTTGAGCAATGGTGGCTTGGAAGCAATCTAGATGCAATGCAAGTAGAAGAGAGATAGCACAAGAGATCTGAGCTTGACTATGTAATTTCTAGCAATACTATGGCAAAAAAACAAACAAGAAAACACCAAATTATCTCACAGGCCTTTTTCTTGAATACAAGCATGGAATATATAGGAATGGAAGATAGAAGATTACTTCATGCACAAGGCAATGAAGAGGGAGTTCCACTTATTAAATCTATTTAAAAATAGAAGAAGCAAGGAGAACCAAGCAAATGCATCTATTTTTAGCAAATTCGGCTCACGGATGCATTCTAAAATCAAACTTAAGTGAAGTGTCGCATGTAATTTGTCGCATGAACATTCTAGAAAATCGACCAGGACCGCTGCCCTATGCAGGGGCGGTGGTTTTAGGACCGCTGCCCTACCTGGGCGGTGGTTTGCAAACTATCACCTAGGCAGGGTGGCGGTTTTGACACTTAAGGCCAAAGCAAACATAGAAAGAAAGGGGAAAGCTGGAAAATGTAAGGAAAAGCTATGTAAGACTATCTAGGCTATAAATATATACTGCAATTGGGTGTCAAAGCTCGAACATCTTCTCGAAAGGACTTTAAATCATCATGGGTGTTCTTGTAACCGTTTTTTGAAAGTACAACACGTGTAATTTTGGGTGTGTACATATTACCCCCGAGAAGCGTCTTAGCCATGAGAAGGCGTAAACGTAGAATATGAGTATGGAATTCCCCGAATTGGGGAATTAGAAGCTATTCCTGACATGCCCGTGTGCCGAAAAGTTACCATCCAAATGCCCGTTACCTGCAAAAGGGAAAGAAAGACTCAAGTGCAAAATAGATAAAATATCAAAAAATAAACGCTATACCAAAACGACATGAGGACTTACCATTTGCGTGGGGATTTTAGAAATATACCTGTGCCAACTCTCTAGCACATTAAACAAACACACTCAAAATAAAATTAAAATGACATATATATATATATATCAAAACAAACTCATTTCTTAATTCATTTATGCATTGTCAACTTGGTAGATTTGATTGATTTTGGAGCTCTGGATTGACGAAGACCATTTTTAGCGAGAGTATAGTTGATATGTCCGCGTCGAGATCATGATCATGTCTCCATGTGGGGAGACCAACCAGCACATTCTCGGTTAGTTATTCCCTATTTTTTCTTTTTGTACCCTAAAAGTTAAAATGTTGAAAAGTTCATCTGGGGTTTTCAAAATTTTAGTTTCAAAAAGTCTTTAGGGTGGGGCACCCTTAGGGCATGCTTTCATTTCACTCGAAATGGTCAATTTTATCATTTTTGGCCATTTTTAGGGTTAGGGGCACATTTTCATTTTCGGCCCAGGACCTCCACCCAAAGCAGGAGGCAATCACGGAACCACCGCCCAAGGCAGGCGGTGTCCTAGAACCGCCACCCTACACTAGGTGGAGGTTCTGGACGTAATGTAAAAACACGTGCTAACTCTAAATTTTTTCATTTTCAACTCTTTGAAATGTTTTTGATGAGCTTATTATATAATATACCTTACTAACTTGTTCTTTTCTTGTGTTTTGGTGAATGTAGAAGGAGTACATCAGATGGATCCGTGAGTGGGAGTGTGACTGGCTCCCGGGATTTTGGATCAGCCCACACAAGATGATATGGACTTTTACATCGGGTAGGCATCTCATGGATAGCCCATGTTCCTCATGTCACTCCTTCCAGTCACATTCTATGTGACTTGTTTTCATATTGGGACACGGAAACAGGAATACCTTAGTTCCCAGTGCAGTAAAGGTGAGTGGGCATCACCTTGGAGGATGTATTCCGCATCCTTGGGCTCCCAGTTCTTAGGAGGTGGTTAACTTTAGAGACAATTGTGTCCAGAGCAGCGATGGTGCAAAGTGGGCCACCTACATGGGAGATACTACTATTTCTTCGGGGCCAAAGAAGGGGATCAGAGTCCGTTCCATCGCCACTGCTCCCATTCCCATCCTTCGGAGGGCTATCATGGGTATCTTGTCCTCGAGACTGATCAGGGACAAGGGAGGAGACACACTTTTATATTGCTGGGCCCCCATCATCGCACAAATTGAGGGGCATGGTTAGAGATATGCCTGGGTGTTGACATTATGGGGACCACCTACCACGACTTATATAGGGTGGTCCGATTATAGGGAAGTCTTTGAGCCACCCGACTCTTGTCATGAGTTGGGTATATGAGTACATCACTCCCTACAGTAGGGGTATTTTGGTATCGAGACCCAAGGGTGGTTCGGGCAGCCAGATGGGAAGGATGTTAGTTCTACGGAAAACACACCACACAAAGGTGGCATCCCTTACCACCGCCGACATGATTGCTACCCCCTACTTGGATATGGCATGGTTATGGGGAGAGGAGGTTGCGACAGTGGTAGCTTATTCCACCACGATCTAGTTGACTAATAGGATAGGAGGTTAGAGACCCACCCATTTGATCGGGTGCCTCAATAGTTCGGCCTTGAGTACATAGACATGCTCCTTATGTTATACCAAAGGTATACATGTCAGTCCAGGAGGCTCGGACGGGTCCCAGAGGGGTTTGGGATGGACAGTGGTTACTCTTGGTGTACCTATCATAGCTAGATGGGTGGTCTAGGATAGGAAAGTGGTTGGTGCTCCTCGAGCACCCGTATTTAGGATTGCACCCGCCCCACCCACACGGTGGGGAGGAGAGTGAGTTGATTAGTGTGGATTCCAATTCTAAGGATTATACAAGAGGTGAAACAAAGGAGGAGTCTTTCCGAGAGAGGAGACTAGGGATGATGAAGATGTGGAGGCCATCCCCTCACAAGGAGAGGATAGTGACCACCGAGTGGCATGACACTCAGGAGATACTCGTGAGCAAAGACATGTGGAGGTGAGTGCAGAGCGGGTGACTCTAGTTTCGAGATGACTTTCCCTCTCTTTGGAGAGAGAGAGATGATGAGTCTCATGGAGGGACATCACAATGCCTATGAATTTGGAGAGGCACCCCAACAGCTAGGATCACCTCGCATCAGCCACCGCAGATCCCACATGGATGCCCAGAGATACGAGTAAGTTTGATGTTTCTCTCTTTACTCTGTCTGTTAATTTGCACACTCTAGCTTAGCACTTTACCTTTGATTTGTGTAGTATTTCTTTCTAAATTAATGTGTTCTCTCTTTGCAGCATATACACATGAGTGGAGAGAGCTTATCCATCGTGTATGTGTCGATACTTTACTCATCCCTTCGAGGAAGACCTAGGATGAGTTGATCAGTAGACTCAGGACAACCTCTAGTTGTTGGTTGGTACACTAATGTCTTTGCCCCTATCTGGAAGGTGGAAGATATAGTGACTTCTCTTCCTACTTAGGTTGTTGGGTATGAGACTACAGAGCATTTGATGAGGCACAGCCATTCACGTAGCAAGGGTGCGGGTAGCGGACACCACCACAAGCACTCACACCATTCTGTTCATTCGCTGCCATCATCATAGCAGCAACAACATCCCTAGGCGAGATCGTGCACCTTTTGAGGGGTCCCACAAGGATTAACAGGCAATTGAGCCTCAATTATTTTGTCATAATTTTGAATTTTGTATTTCTCCTTTGTATATTTCAGGCTCCTAGTGAGTATTTTGACCATGCCGAGGGCATGATGGCATTGTATACAAACTTTGATCCATGATATATATATATATATATATATATATTTGGTTGGCTATTCCATTGTATTAGAGTTGACTTCTCTTTATTTTATCTCACATGTGTACTCTAGATGTTTAGAATTTTTATTTTCAATGCTTTTTAGAATGAATGCAACAAGTATGAATGACAACAGAATGACTTTTTTTTTGTATTTCATGATGCTGATATATGATGATGTGAACACAATGTGATTTTAAACTTAGCTTCTTTAACAACTTCTGGTACTTCGTATTGTTTTGAAAAAATGTGATGATAAGATGATATGATGAATAGATGCACTTGCCCCACTCCTAACCCCACACACCTAGTAAGATGCGAGGGCTCAACACCAAGAGCTAGAAGGGGCACAAGTTTATGAAATTTTCTGAATGGTAGTGATGAGAGACAGACAAAGGTTTGGTAGAACCAAATTAGGACACTAAAAAATTACCCTACTCAAGTTACTTCATATTTTAGAATGTGATTTACTTTGTAGTTTATCTATACTTGGATCCATAGATGGCTACTTGGTTGACAAAATCTAGTTTTAAGGGTTTTGATCTCTCTTGGAATTTTGGACATCTGATTTGCTAAAATCTTCACCCTCTAGTGTACATAGGAGAAATGCCCCATTTCCATAGTCCTCTATTACTCGATACGGACCTAACCATCTAGGTCTGAATTTCCTTCCTTCTCCGGTTTTCTTGTCTATCTAGCTATCAAGTCTTAATACCAAGTCTCCCTCATATATCTCTTGTTCGTAAACTTTCTTGTTATACTACCGAGCCATCCGGTCAACGTAAACACTAATGTCAATGGAGGGTATTGGGATGTCGTCCTTGGGACAAGCCTTGTTTATATCTCGAAAGTCGATGCAAATACAAATCTTCCCATTCTTCTTGAGAATGGGGGCGGTGTCAAAAACCCTCTGCGAATGATCGATTGTCTTAACAATCCTACCTAGGAAGTTTCATCACTTCCTCTTTTACTTTACCCACTTCAACCATGCAAACCTCATTTTCTGGAGGAAACCAAGTCCTGTGGTATATCCAATACCCGTGGAATCGAAAGGAAGAATTATAGGAAAATCATTTTCCAATAGTTCAATGATTTTGGCCGTGGTTCCTAGCGATATTGTCTCTATGACTACGGTTTCATCCTTGGTTTTGGAACCCCCTCAATCAACCCCATGACCTCTAACTCTGTCGTGGGGACTAAATTTTCCTCTAGTTTGTACTCGTAGGTTTATTCAACCGGTTCACAAGAAGCTCAAATTTATAATGAACACCTAGGATTTTCTTTATGTATGTTGAAAGGATTTGGGTGCCTTGCACCACAATGACCTTCCCTAAATGCAGAATCTTACTTCCTGAAATAGGGTAGAAGGGATTTCCTTCATGTGGTGGATCCAAGGATGACCAAGAATCATATTATAATTGGTTTCTTGATCTATAATATAAAATTTAGTTAAGACTGTCTTGGGCCCGAGGGTGACCGACAACACTATGGTTTTGATTGACGTTGCTTTGAGGCTTTCATAACCCCTTAACATATTTCTTGTTGAGGAGCAATTGGTTTCCCCATATCCTAACTTTTGCAGAAAATAAAAGGGGACTATGTTATCCAATGCCCCTTCATCGATCATCACGCATTTCACGTAATTGTTTTTGATCCATACACTGTAAAAACAAGTCCGAATCTCACCTACGATTTATTTCAAAGTCTGTCTGGCATCTTGCTTATGTCGAATACAAACCCAATATCTCTTTTGGGCTACCCTAGAGGGAAAACATCAAAATCTATATGATTGACTTGTGTTTTTGGTGGTGGGGTAACATTAACCAAATGACCCAGACCTAACGCTTCTAATAATGCGGCTCTATGAGCGGAGAGTTCTTCAGTAGATCCAAAAAAGAAATGTGTGAAAAGGTCTTAGTTAAATCACTAATTAGATCATACGCTCCTACTGGTTTTCTTAGTGTATCATGGACACTCCCCAACACGTCTGGATAAATTGGAAATGGTTGGGAAGAATAGTCCCTAGCTCTCATCACGGCATTAACTTGGGGTTCAGCGTCTAATTCAACCAAACCTACGATCTTAGTCTACTGACGACCATCCAAAGGAGGTGCCACTTGTGGGCCTGACGAGGTTGAAGCCTCACGATCATTAGCCCCTATCATGACGCCCTTATTGGAACCATTTGGATCAAGTCTTCCATCCTTAGGACACATGGGAAGGGGATCATTAAAGATCCCAAGTGGGGTGTTTTGTGGGGACACTGGCCCCATGTAAGCATTTTGTGTTGGTGTGGTAGGTCTACTGCCAGAACATATCGACAAATAACTGTCATTGTTCCTTTAGAAAATGTTGTAATAATTTGTTACAATCACTACATGTTCTTGCATCATGTCCACGAACCCTATGGAAACCACAATATAAGTTAGGATCATAATCTCGAGGTCTTTGGTTTAGTCCTTGTTGTGGCCCAAACCATGATTATCATTCAACTGTTGATTGTTACAGTTAAAATTTTGAAATCCCTAATCTTGATTCTGGGATTGGTTATTATACCCACCTGGGTATTGACTAGGACTTGGGGGTGGTGCTTGCCTCTATTGCTAAGGTTGTTGTTGTTGTTGCTATTGTGGACGATTAAAATCTATAGTGTTCATAGAGGGTGAGAAATTATTATTTCTCTGACCATTGCCATTGTTGTTGTTATTTGTAGTATTCATGTTAACAAGATTAACGACATTAGGATTTTTAGGTTGGTCAGTTACACCATCATTCGTAGCTCCATGATTCTTATTAAGGATTTTTGGTCCTTGATTAGAATTTATGTTGCTCGAATAGCTAGGATTGTTTTGACTAGGGGTAACTAACTTCCCATTTACACCATAGGTCTTACGACCACTATCAATGGCCGCTTGGTCGATCCGGAGAGCACCTTCCAACACCTCCTCATAGCTCTTGAGGGGGAACTTTTGAACCTCCTCCTTCATTTCTCTAGTTAAGAGAGTGAAGGAATAAATCACACAGTTCCATTTGATCCATATTGGGAGCACTAGCGGAGGAGTATAGAACCTGTCACCACCTCTAGAATGAAGTGGGCCAGATTCATTATGCTCTTGCTTGATGTGCAGGAATTATCTGATCCCTGTCCTTAACAATTTATTCATGTTGAAGGCTTTGATGAACTCGAAATGAGTTGTTTAAAGGAATGTATAGAAGCCTCTAGTATTTTGTAATACCAGTCGAGAGTGATACCTTCTAATGTCTTAGGGAATATCTTCGCAACAACTACATCCCACGGGAGCAACTCTCAAATGGTTGTCGCGTAAGCTTTAATGTGAGCATTTGGATCACCCTCCCCTTTAAACTTTGGGAGATCGGAAATGGCCTCGGGAGCATGACTGTCCTTATGGAAAAGTCTAGAGGCTCTTTAGGTATTCAGAGTAAGTGCCCATTACATAAGTTTCAACCATTGAAGGTCCTTGTTGGGGAGGTAAGGGTTGCATTGGTTGCATTGGTTGCTGAAAGGGCATGGCGTAAGTATTTTCGGGGCATATGACATTCCTTGCAGATAGCCATAGGGGCCCAGATAGGTATACGCATCTCCCTATGGTGTTTTAGTGTACATGTTCATATAAGCAGGTTGACTCCCGGTATGGAGTCAAGGTGCAAAACAAGGGAATGTTGCATTCTCCTGTAGGTATAGTGTTTGAGAACGCGTTTCGGTTGGTGCTTGTTACAAATATCCATGTGTAGCAAAAGCAGGCATACCTAGAGTACTTGTTCCAATTAATAAATCTAGAGGGTTTGCAGCGCTCATGTAGTTTAGAGAATTTTGCACAATGGATGTTTGCCCATAATTTGGCAAATATTGTGCAGGATTTGATTTCCTATATATGAATTCTGATTTTCCGAGAAAACTCCAACTCTTTGACTTTATCCACCAATGTGGAGATAATGTCTATTGTTGGTGAGGCATTGATTTTCCTAGGCGCCTATGGTCTCGAGAGTCTCTTTGGGAGTGTGATATCCTGTTATGAATTGATCATTATGTTGCCACCCCTCGTTGGTGATGTTTTCATTTGTGGGAGGGGTTAGATTACTATTTTGAAGTGGAATTTCACCATGTCTTTGCAACCTATCATAGGCGCGGTCCATTTCTTGGAAGTTTTGTTCACTCCTAGCATGTCGTGCTAGGTAGTCCTCATCTAGAGGTGGAAGTTGATCTGATTGCATACCAATGGGCTGTCGAATAACACCCATGGAGATGAACCTACTTCCCCAGTGAAAGTCATGTTATTAGAATTGACTATTCGGGGGTAGGTCTGTGGGATTTGATCAATTTCCTCTATACGAACGGAAGGACCAACATTAACCGAGTGGAGGAGAATATTGTGAGCATTCGATCTTTGATCCACCCATGTTGAAAGTGTGGGGACTATTGTTTCCCGCTTTGTTAGGTAATCAGATATGTTGTAACCCGAAGTGGGATGACCATATTCATCGAATCCCGACATATTTGGGGGGTATGAGAATACCCGATGAATAAAGAGGGAAATGAAAAGCAAAAAAAAGTGGAAACATTTAGAGACCAACTCTTCATCCGTCGGGTCACCAATTTTATACGATAGAAAATCAACACATGACCTTCTTCACACCCGACCTCCCGAGGTCGTGCTGGGACATCCGGTGTAGAATGGAAATGGAAGTGGAAGTGATGGTGGTGGTCAAACTAGTTAGGAAATCTAATGTCTTTTACACACAATAATGGAATCTGTGAATATAAGGCAATGAATTCTCTCCTAACTTGAAGGGGTTTAACTGTATGGTTAGATATGATAGCTACTCGTGAGGCTTTAATCTATGTCTTTCGCCGAGATTCTATTGACTATTTGTGGGACACACGAAAAGAAACCTACAGTTTGCTCATATGGGTTTCCAGACATGGTCATGGAAGTGAGATAACGAGAGGCACTATAGATCTATAAGAACTATGGTTGACTCTCTAGTCTTGTTCAGAAAGTCTAACTCGTGAAGATATGTCCAATAATGAAAGCTAGGTAATAATGTCCAAAGTGGAATTCGTGAAGATATGAATACCACTGTGCGTAAGCTAGTATCAATGTCTAACTGGTTAGCAGGCCCATTAGGTTACAGGACATGTGGATCATAGCCAAAGACTCTTTGAGTCTGAGGCCCTCATATGGTCTTGCATGCAATCAAACCCTATTTTCTGGAGCAGTCCAAAATTGTAGGCTAAGTTTGCAGCGATGTTTAATGTTTCTAATTGATCTATCTTTTCAGCAAATGTTGCGGGAGTTTGTAAGACTGTTAAGTGTAAGATTATATCAATGTCAGTAATTATCTCTAGTCTGCTAGGTTGCGAGACTAGAGGGTCACAACTGTATGTCTTCTCTTGTTGGGGACCGTTGATGGTCATACAAAAGGGAATTGGTTTCTTTCTAACAAATAAAGCTATCTAACAAGGAAAATGTAACCTATGTTTTTGTTATTTTCAAAGTATATTAGGTCAAAGAAATAAACAAGCTAATCTATGGAAAGTAAATGTTTTTGTTCTTTTATAAATTTTCAAAAAATGCATGTAATTAATAAAACCAAACAATTAGCTGGATGTAGCTAATTATTTGTGCAGATGTATGATCTAAATCTAGAATCTACTCTAATTCAATCAAAGTCTTTCCAACCCTACCTCAGAAGTGAGAAACAAATCATAACTCTAATAGAGCTATTGTTTCCCACAGCTTCCTCGCAATGTTGAAGAGGAAAACTTCCTATTTGTTTTGATCTACTTGTGCAATTGAACAACTAATTGAAATGAATTAATTCTCTACTCTATTTGATATGTAACTAACAATTTGATAAAACAAAGCAAACAAATACACAATTCCAACCTGGAAGAGCAAGAGCTTTGGCAATTCCAGCAGTATCGATATCTATCCCCTCAGTTCTTTCCTTTCTCTGAGTGTTCGTGTGATTCCAAGGGATTGGGAATGCAAAGAACAACAACAAGAGGATGGCGCTTGAGCAATGGCAGCTTGGAAGCAATCTAGATGCAATGCAAGTAGAAGAGAGATAGCACAAGAGATCTGAGCTTGACTATGCAATTTCTAGCAATACTATGGCAACAAAACAAACAAGAAACACCAAATTCTCTCACAGGCCTTTTGCTTGAATAGAAACATGGAATATATAGTAATGGAAGATAGAAGATTACTTCATGCACAAGGAAATGAAAAGGGAGTTCCACTTATTAAATCTATTTAAAAATAAAGAAGAAAGGAGAACCAAGAAAACGCATATATTTTTAGCAAATTTGGCTCACGGATGCATTCAAAAATCAAACTTAAGTGAATCGTCACATGTAATTTGTCTGCATGAACATTCTCGAAAATTTGACAAGGACCGCCCCCTATACAGGGGTGGCGGTTCAGAACCGCCGCCCTACCTCCGCAGGCGATGATTTTGATACTTAAGGCCAAAGCAAGCACAAAATAAAGGGGAAAGATGGAAAATCCAAGGAAAAGCTATGTAAGGCTATTTAGGCTACAAATATATACAGCAAGTGGGTTTTGATCTCGAACACCTTCTCGAAAGGACTTTGAATCATCATTGGGGGTTCTCGTAACCATTTTTCCAACAGTACATCACGTGCAATTTTGGGTGCGTACAAAATCCATAACATATTTAATCCCAAACTTCAATTTTTATTTATTTCTCAGAAATCATTACATTAGTCTCAATTACATTCATATCTTTCTCATTCTATCTCATACACTTCTCTCAATATGGCACTCACAAATTCATTTCTTGTGACATGCCCTTATACAATGAATAATTAACATAAATATTAAAAATACAAAACATCCAAAAGTCACTTATTTTGACGTGCCTATGTCGTCTTCTATTGTATTCTCACTTGGTTTCATGGTTGTCTGTCAGTTTCTATGTATTTATTTGGTTATATGTGGCTTTCTAGTCTTCCATGACTCTATTTATTTATGCACGAAGTTTTCTTAATATGCGGCTTCGTCCTTTATCCATGGCTTTCCTTAATCTTCAGCATATTCGTCCTTATGTGTGGCTTTACCCTTTTATGCGTGGCTCTCGATAGTCCTTCACGAATTCTTGTAGACTTTGGCGGTTTCTTCCTCGTGTCCATGGTTTATCCAAAATATGATGAGGAACCCCACAACAATTTATTTTATATAAAGAATACACCATGGCTAGTTGGATATTAAATCACAAAACATTTGCATTATTATATACTTTAGGCATATAATATTTTGGAGCTTAATTATGAGATAAAATAAGTGGAGTTGTAGTTTTCTTGAATCATCCCTTCCATGCTCTACTCCACTTTCCCCTGAATTTGCTACAACCAACTATCATTCATACGGTGAAAGGGTAATCAAAATAGGGGTCCCAAATTTAGGATTCAAGTATTATGAAGGATTAGATACTATTTAGCTTAGTAAGAGTAAAATTAAAAATTATGAAGGATTAAAAAGAACACTATTCCTCATTCAACTTTCTTGAGACATGCCTTGTATGAAAAAATTGAAGATTGCAACAAATGTAACATTTTTCAAAATTAAATTACTCTTAGTTATATTATACTCTGTAACATGCTCCACTCTTCATCTCTTGAATTAAAATTTGTTGTAAATTAGAGTGAATAACATGTAAATTTCTTAGCAATTCATAAATGAGATTGGATCTTTCCTTTATTGTTGAATGCAAACTTATTGACAAGTTTATCAATGGTTTAATAAATCCAATAAAATTTGTCTCATCTAACATCTCAAGAATTTGGTTCTTCTCTTACATCATTTTTTCTTCCATGTTCTTCTAGAATGCATCATTTTTAATGAATAGTTGTGTTTTGTCAAAAGGCATAGGAAAACCAAGCGTTTTGAACTCTTGTACCTTTCCATACAGCTCCCGTAGCATTATTTCACACTTATTCAATAATTCTTGTGCTTCGCCTAGCATCACACACTTCCAAATGATAGATGATACCTTTATTGAGGCATCAAACCAGTTTTAACATCATTTGGATGCCGCCCCATGTCACTAAATTTGTAAATAGCTTCCAAATTTTAATTGTTGTATCCTCTCTTAAAGCCATCACTTTCCTACTACAAGTTATGTATTCATGGAGGTTATTGTATATTCTCTTTAGATCAGCCATGAATTCAAACAATATAATCAAATCATCAATTTTTTGGTTTATTTTCCCCTAAACATTATTTTTCATATTAATCAATTCCTTTTTATAAAATTTAGATAGTTTGATGTTGGAAGACTATATTTCCTTTTGTGCTTTTGCAAACTCCTGTTGCAATATTTCATTTTTTTCTCTTCCTTTTGCATTCTGCCCCTAACTTTTCTCTCTTCATCTAGGCTATGTTCCTATTTTTTGGCCTTTTCTTTCTCTGCCTTCAGAACCTCTTGCAATTTTCTCAATTTTTGTTCTAATATATTATTCTTAATTGTCGATTCTTGTAAATTTTTCTTTGCTTCTTCTAGTTCCACTTTTTCCTTTTCATTTGTAGTGACTACTATCATAGAGGAAGATGATTTTATCTTCCTCTCCAACTCACCTGTCTTATTAAGTGTCTCTTTTCCTTTTGCTTTCTCATTTTCCAAGTCTTCCTTTAACTTTTGAATCTTATTATTCAGCTTAAGGGTCTCTCTCTATTCCTTTAGAAATTTTGTGTATACCACATCATTATTCCTTAATGATGCATTTATTTTGTTAGAAGGTTTCATTCTGGTAAAATCCATTTAAAGGGAGGTTACATTGTAGTCACTGGAAACCATTTGATTATGTGGTTTTAAAAGTTTTGTCACAACATACATGTATTCCATGGTATCTATGACTGTGTTATATGTAGGTAATACCCTCATTATGGAAAGATTTGAAGTTATAGTAGCTTTTAGAATTTGCTTCTTGTTTCTTTTATCTCTTTATGATTTATGGGAAAACTCAACTCGATAATCAAAACCTGAGGTGTTTTTTAGGAATGAACTCCTTCACCTTGAATGGATAAGGAGTAATTGAAGTTTGGGAGAATTTCCCTATATATTAACAATTTGTTAAGGTGTGGCACTACCTTCTATAATTAGTTTCCTTTAGGTAATGTTAATCTATGCGAGAGTAACTATATCTGTGTCTAACTCTATCTTTTGCCTCTTCTTAGGTTATTATTGGACAATAGGAACTTCAACTATCTATATTGGCCTCTTTAGAATATTTTTTGTTGTGGTACTTTCTGACCACTACTACCATCATCACTAGAACCACCAACAATAACAATACTAATAGATTCATTGCCAACTTCTCCTCTTGGATTTTCAATGTGTGGCTAAAACGTTTACTAAGGATTTGACTCCAGAGAAAAATGCATTGGATTACCACTTGTAGTTGTTGTATGTAGTGGTCCTTTCTCCAAAGGTAAATCTCCAAGGCCTGACCTATCGAAACCTCTTCTAGGATGTACCTCTGGTGGAAGCCAAATGCCTTGTCCTATTGAACCCAAACCACCACCAATAAAACCCATCTTTCCATAAAGCCTATAACTATCACGTAGAAATCTGTTTTTTCAAGATTTCATTGAGACTTAGTTTATATATTCCAAGGGGAGTGTGCAATTCCTTTGCATGATGCACTTCATTCCATAATTTGATGAAATCTTCATCTTTTAGAATAGAACCGTATTTGAAACATATTTTGGATCATATAGGTCTTTCCTCATAAACCAAAAGGTAGTAATTTTTACCTTATCCATTTTTTATCTTGAAATTCATGATATATATGCTTTGGCATGTTTTTAGAGGATTTTTTTATCATATTTAGCATAAAATTTTGTAGATTGAAAATCCTCTACCTATTTTTGTGGAGCAAATCCCAAAATTTGTGTTTAAAACTCTTGAAAACTTATTCCTTTCTCAATAGAAAGTTCATCCATTACTTTTTTTACTTCCAACCAATAGTTTTCTTTTTTTTTTTAAATTTTTCTAGTAGGGGTTTACTTTCATTTTGAATTTTAGTGTTAGAGTTCTTGTTCGGCACTACCATTACTTTAATCACCTCACATGGGTCATACACCTAGTGAGAGTCAACATAAAACTTAAAAATTTGTAAAATTTCATCTACCATATTGAATTTTTTTCTCTCAAATTTCAACCATCCACATAAAAATGGTATAGAAGGAAATATTCTACTCTTTTACTAAGTAAAAAAATGTAGTTTATATGTGCTTTCCACCGCCATATATATTCCATGGAAATAACCCTCTCTATCGCATCTATTGGAAATTGTTAAGGTTATGCTCCTAATCAATAAAACCTTAGCCATCAAGCATAATTTTTACCTTGGGTTTTCTTGATGTCTCAAGGGGTAACAACCTAACTCAACATCAATATGGCGAGGTTTCTGGGATACCCACGATGTGGATTGTGTGATATTACGCACCGTGAAAGAAAATGAATCAAGGCTTCTTTTCCTGTAATTAATCCTACAAAACAATGCTCTTAAACAAAATACTGTTAGTAAAATAAATGGGCAGTTTGTCTAGAAAAATCCAGTCCCCATAAGCCCAAAGACTCCCTTTGATGGAAATCAACCTGCTCAAAGACAATTAATATTTTTATTGATAATAAAGTTGTGATACAATTTGATAAAGTTAAAGTATGAAGATTTGGTGTCACTTATTTAGGTGGACATATACATAGGATATAATTTCAAGCTTAAAACCACATATCGGATTCTTGATCCATATACAAATTTTCAGAGAAATTAGATCCTACATAATCAACTAGGCCTTCATCCTCAGTAAAATCATATCTAGGTAAGGAAATGTAATCCTCAAGAAATAAATTAGACACTTACTCCTAAGTTTCGTAAAGATGGACAAGTGTTGTGTCGTTGTCGTTATTGTTGATGTGACTATTAGAATCAATTTCAGATGTAGTATGGTAATATTCCATCATATCTAAATCAACTTCATAGTTGTGTTCATATTGTGCAATGTTTTCCCCGATCCTTTAAGCCTCGTAAAACACATCCCAAAATGCCTCGATTGCTTCCCGGATACACTAAATTGATGCGAAAATGGCTTCTAGAAGATCCCAAGGTGCAACTTGAATCACACAAAGCTCTAGATCATGAAGCATCTTGTACTATTCTCGATAAAAAGGATGATGGATAATAGGAAAAGAGCCAATGTCAACGGTAGGGTAATTACTACCACCTAAGGCCATCTCGAAATCACCATACCGGAAAAATTTAAGTAGATAACAAAAAATATAAAAAATGATTGAAATATTATAAGGAATATAAAATAAAAAAATAAACTAAGCAGGAATCGCCAGTGATCAGGTCAATCATAGGCCATTGCTTTGTTGATTTTCATAGAGTTCAAAATAGAGGTTAAGATTCGACTAAATGATAATCTACGAGATTCTTAGTGAATAAATTAGATAATAAATTAAACCTAAGAAAAGTTACCTATCGATTGATAGTGACAAAAACCGACAAAAAAGAGTAATTACCTCACGTGGATGACCAAACTAGACATTAATTGAATGAGGATGGTTGATAACAATGATGAGTGAAAAGGGTGATTGAATTGATGATCCTAGAAGAACGTAACAACAATGGAGCCTTTTTTGATAGTGGATGATCTCTCGAATTCCCAAATGAGAGCACAATGTAACTACAAAACATGAAAATTGCCTCCCAAAAGAAGTCCTGAAACATGCTTATATAGATCCCCGAGGATCTAAAAAATCACCGACGATTGTGGGAAATCTTAGTTAAGTGTCAAAAGGAGTGATTTTCCTTCCATTTCCAACATGATTTTGGAGTATTTCGAAGTGGTTAAGATAGGGGATGGGAGAGACTTGAATTTGGGCCATGTTAGATAGGATGAGGATGTGAGTGATTTTAGAAGGTTTTAATTTTTAAGTTAGTCCTAACTAGTTAAGTGTGGAGAGGTGGTTAGGGATAAGTTAGGGGTGGTTGAGCGTTATTTTTGGAAGGATTAGTAAACTAGTTAGTTAGTCATAACTAGTGGAGGTGTCTCGATTTAGCATGGTGAGGTGTGAGGGTGAGGTGTGAGGATATTTATTCCCTTGATTCAAATTAATTAATTAATTAATTAACTAGAATTAGGGATGTGGTGATACGTGTTAAATTAATTTAATTCACAAGGGACCAATGGTTGTCTTAATGATGTGAAGTGTCATAAACGGGTCATTTTTTATCATAAGAAGGTTTCGAGATAGGAATGTAGAATTTCAATGTCTACATTTTCCCTTTTTTCTGGAAATTTTTGGTAAATTGCTAGACAAAAATGAAGAAATGTTGTGTTGGTATGGGTTATTCTACTATAACGCAATACTGGTGAACATCGATGTACTTAGTTCTAAAAGGATACCATAGTTGAAGGGTACACAAAGTGAAGTACTAGAGAATCAATTGATAGGGTGGCCAAAAGGCTCGACACTTGTGGACATATGACTCTTACTAGGTAAAGTTGACGAATGGGAAAACCAAGTGATGGGGGCCAAAGGGCTTGTCTCCCATAGATGAATAGTAAATATTGATGTTTGAATATGTTGACTTGACCAAAGATCCTAGGGAATAAGAACTTTTAGAAATATGGAACACTAGTGCAAATGGTGAAAATGACATAATTTTGGGTAAAGTATGCATAGATGCCTAAAATAAGTGAATCGTCGATGATTGATGCAATCATCAGTGATGGATGCAATCGATAAATGGTGATGGTTGCATTCGTTGGTGATTGCACTACATGAAAAATTATAGTTATAAGTAACCCACACGTATTTTTGTTTACCACATTATCATTGTTTGGGAAAAAATGACCTGTTAGAGAAAGTGAATTGGAAAAAAAAACATGTTTTGGGAGAGAGGGATAGTGTTAGAATGACATCTTCTCTTATAATTTGAGGATTCTAATAAATACATGATTTAATCAACTTACATATTATATAATGTTACAATAAATATTTAAATAAACATTACATCATAACATAAGTAAATAAAGAAATACTTATAGGAAATAAATAACATAGGTGACACAATATTTATAGTGGAAAATCCCAATAGGGTAAAAACCACTTTGAAAATAACCTTTTACTTCAGAGAACTTATTTTACATCCAGTAAGATCACCTCCTCCTTTAAAACCCTATTTACCAAGGGTAAAACCAAATCACTTGATTTGCACACCTTTGATATATTTCCCGAATATATCAAATGAGGACCTAAAGTCCTTTTTATATAAGGTGATTGGGTATGTCTCCCGACCCACCTTTTCAACCTAAAATGGTTGACACATATACCTAGGTTTATAATATTTAATATTAGAAATATAATCATTTCGTGATATTAAATGTTTAACCTAAAGTATATACCTAGGTTAGCATATTTAATAATAGAAATAGAAATATTTCATATTATTTATTAACCTATATATTAGTGATGGACCCATATACATTAAGGGTTGGCTAGACCGCTTAATCATTATGTTCCAACACTCCCCTTAATTTTAAGTGGGATAATATAACATATGCGAATAGATTACCTTCCTGTGTGGTATACTATAGGATTTACAATCCTTAAACCATAAAGGTTTTAGCTAGCATATCGGTTGAAGGAATTATAACACCTTCATCATACTCAATTTACCTTTTTGTAAAAAGATTTGGAATCCCAAATATCATCAATGGCTAAGTATGATTTGTGAGTTTTACATGTTCTCATAAAAGGTTATTGAACCCAAGTATATAGGAGCCTTTTCAACCAAGGACCTCCTTAACAATATGTTTATACTGGATTTTTACCAATAAACTCAATAACACTAAATATTTTATTTAAGACCGCCTTTAAGATAT
Organism: Taxus wallichiana var. yunnanensis; assembly: GCA_018340775.1. Taxonomy (NCBI): domain Eukaryota; kingdom Viridiplantae; phylum Streptophyta; class Pinopsida; order Cupressales; family Taxaceae; genus Taxus; species Taxus wallichiana. Next base: position 487,208,611 of record CM031243.1, read on the forward strand.
TTCTACACTTCTTTCTAAAAAAGAATTCAAGGAGGTATACATACCCGAAGGTCTTTTTACACTTTCCTGCAGGTATTTTACAAATGCCCAAACATATTTTTACAAAAAATAGGTTCCATTAGGAGGTGACATTGTCATACACACTCCCCCTCAATGGAAACTCCAAAAATCCAAGCTTTTCACGAAAGTGACAAAACTTTGCAGCACTCGTACTTTGTGAAGATGTCGGCAACTCTGCTCTTCACCAACATGAACTTGAGATTTGTCTCATCACTTAGCACCTTATCACGGGTGAAGCGTATATGTATCTCAATGTTCTTCATCCTTTGATGTTGAACTAGATTCTTAATCAAGAGTAATACAACTCGACCACCACATAGAAGAGGAATACTTATTTTAACTTCTACGTATATATCTATCAATAGTCATTGCATCCACATGGCTTCTTTACTTCTTCCGTTGTAATTCTCTTCCTCAATAGAAGAAATGGAGACGGTTGATTGCATTTTTATTCCAAGTAATGGTTCCTACGCCAAAAAAATTGAACACATATCCAGTATATTTTATAACACAACATTAGTATGGTTAGATTCACAAAATCCATTTAAGATAACATTTTCATTCTTAGTATGATGCAACTCATAATTGATTTTTCTTTAATATATTTAAAAATTATTTTTGCAAGATTTCAATGATCTCTCAAAAGGTTCCTACATAAAACTTGAAGTAATTCCTACCATATAGGAAATATATGATCTAGTTATAGTTAGATAAATCAAACTATCAACTAACAACATATATAAAATATGATCAATCTTTTTCATATGGAAATTTATGATCAATATTTATTCCAACTTCCATTGAAGTAGAAAATGGTTTACAATCAATCATAAGAAACTTTTTCAATACAATGGTTACATATTGTGTTTTAAAAAATAACAATAGAATGAAATATAGTCATACAAATAACATGATGTGAGAGAGATAACTCATTCATTTCAAATTACCGCTTTAATTTCTCTTTAATCCTATGAATTAAATCAAAATTGTCACTAGTCATAAGAAAATCATCAACATATATACATATAATGATAATATGTGAGCCTTATTGATTAATGAATATATCATTGTTAGAAGAATAATTAACAAAACCTAATAGTTTAAAGAAGGAAACAATTTTCACATACCAAGCTCGAAGAGCTTGTTTTAAACCATAGAAGGAATTCTCAACTTATAAACATAGTTGTCTTTACCAGTTTCTTCAAATCCTTTAGCTTGAAACATATAAAGTTCTTCTTTTAAATCGTAATTCAAAAAATCATTTTTCTTATCCATTTGGTAGATTTCCCACCCAAATTGAGTGGAAATTACAAATAAGGCCCTAACAGTACTCATCTTAGCTATAAGAGAAAAGGTCTCAACATAATCAATACCTAGTTTCTGAGTGAAACGTCTAGCAACAAGTCTAGTTTTATGTTTATCAATACTACCATCAACATTATATTTTACTTTGTATAACCATCTAGACCTTATAACACTTCACGGCTCAGGTTCATACAAGGTAATTAATGCATGGTACATATGATGGCTTCTGGTCATTTTCCTAAGGTTAATAGGATTTAAACTTTCTAACATAGATTGAGCCCAATTTAATTTCTTAGCTAGGAAGATAGGAGTTTCATAAACATCTATACTTTACATCAAAATCATCATCAAAACATCCATCGTTTAGAAGCATTTAATGAAGTAACTTCAAAAGAATAAGATAACACATGTAAACATGTCCTAACCTTTCATGCCATAGTTCAAACTTTGAGATATAAAACAAGATGGAGAAGATAAATTATAAAAATATACAAATCATTTATTTGAATTCATTTAGCTATTATACTCTCATTACTATCCTTGATATACATAGTATCCTTCATGCATGGATTCTAGTTGTGTCCATACTTCTTTCGGATGTTTGATATTACTAATGTGTAGAAGGTACTCATAATTCACATTGCACATAATCATGGAGAGAGCCGCCTACATTCGTTGTGAGAATGTATTCATGTTATCTATAGTTGTTTGATGACCGGTGTGAGAAACCTCGAGATCCAAAAACAATCTTCCAAATTTTCCTCGCCATAAATTCTGTTTTGACCCAAATGTTTTAGTTGGTTCCATTCATGATCTGAGTTTTGTCAAGACGAGAAATAGTTGGGACGTCATTGTTTTCCCGAACTCGTAACACACACCCCATTATAATATAAAATGTACCACATAGTTAGATACATATCGAAAAAAAACTAAAAAAAAAAAAAAATACTTTTAATAGAATCAAAACTAAAATTTATTGATCTAAAGAAACTATTTGATCATAACTAATTATGTCATTACAATGCATACCAATTAAGTTCCCATGATCAAAATAATAACCCGCAATATAAAGGGCTTTGCATTATACCCCATGTTTATATAAACAATATTTCCGACCATATAGAAGTGAAGAAGAGACCCTAAGAATGCATAACTTAAAATTTATAAAAAAATAATGTGGACAAAGATCCGACGAGCTTAAATTTGACATCTAAATGACCGTCATAATGTCTTATTTTTTAGTCTGTGTGATGGTCATTTGACCATCAATTTTAACATAGTGAAAGTTTCTTGGAACCTACGAGCTTAAATTTTACGTCTAAATGACTTTCATAT